>JARPMJ010000480.1:0-268227 GCA_033366665.1 Phoxinus dragarum | reverse complement strand
ATTTACTCATTCATTACCTCAAGTTGTTCCAAAGCTGAATTAATTTCTTTCTTCTGCTGACTGCAAAAGAAGATATTTTGAAGAATGTGTGTAATCAAAGAGACTTAAGGTTGAATAAATGATGACAGAATTTTTTATCCCTTTAAGAAAATGTATTATAATTACATTTATTTAAAGCCACAATTTGTTCAGTAAACCACTGTTTGATAAAAAAGAAAAGAAGCAGCAATTTTATGTTTAGTGTTTTGGAAAGTAGGAACGTCTCAGGTTCACTTAAAGGTATTATACTTGCATTAGTTATTTGTATGGTCATGTGATCTCAACATGCTCATGTAAACCCACTTTATTTAGGACACTCATATGATATTCTTCAAAAATATAATTAATTTATGTAGAGCTGGACATTTTTAATAAGGATCAAATAAACCAACCTGTTTGTGTCTCAGTTTGTGTTTCTTCTTGTTTCACTCTGATTGTTTCTTCAATCTTCACATCTTCACTCTCCTCTTTAATAAACGCCATCTTTATAATAGTGTCTCGTGGATCTCAGTCACTTCACCAGGAGTTGTTCTGTGTGTTTGTCCTGTTTGAGATGAGAATAATTAACAGAAAGAAAAAAATCCACACTGAATCTCTGAGTGTGTCTCAATCAGCTCTAGTTCAGTTCACTGGTGAGAGAGTCAGTCAGAGAGAGAGAGAGAGTTAATGGACTTAAATCACCTGATTAGACTAAAAACACTCAAAACTAAATCTCAAAATGTTACACTGCAGTTATTTATAGTTGGAGTTTAATTATAGATTACACTTTCATGAAAACATTTGCAGGTGGTTGTGTTAAAGTTGTCATTAGTCATGTTTGTTTGTTGTTCTTACACCGTTTTGACCAGCAGATGACGTCAATGTGTCATCATTTAAATTAAATCCAGTTAAATTAAAAAAACATCCGTTTCTCTCATCACTGTTTACAACTGACCACATTCGTGTTTACGAACTGATTCACGATATTGGGAGCAAAATTAGACGCTCCTTTTCTTTTACTCAAATGCTGATGCACTTTACTCACAAGAAATAACGTGCATTAACATTAGATAAAGCATTACAATGTTACATTAAATAATAAATAATTACCTTTAGATCGCTTGCAAAAACTATAAAATGCACTGATTGGTTTGCATCTATATAAACGCTTTAAATTGTTTAAAACACGAACCTTTCTTCAGCCGAATCACAACAGTTGCTGGAGCGCGGCGCACCCATATGACGTCACGTCGACGCACCATAATAAAAGTCCTGTTCACACGCTAAAATGTGCATGGAAATTACATACAAAAAAACACACACACATATAAATAATAAAACATACCATAAGTATTCAGAGTAATAAACACATTTAAATACATGTTGCTGAAAATAACTGCTTATGAAAGTGTTTGTAACACTTCTAATATTTGAGATTCTGTCTAACAAGTCATGAGGTTGCCCATTTATTTTTTAATTATTATTATTGGGGTTTTTTTCACAAGCCATTTTGTCATTTTTGTATGATGCATTTTCTAGTGCCATAGCAAAAATTACTGTCATACAAAAAATGGTTGTCTATAAATTAAACCATTATGAGTGCCACGGATTATTAAAAAAAAACAAATGAATCCTAAATGTATATAATTGCAATTGTCTTCTATCCACATTAGCACAATACAGGTGGATGTGTAACATGATCTAACCTCTATTTAGAGGTTTTATTGCAGTAGATTTTCATCAATCTGTTCTCAAGGTCAGCATGTGTCATTCCAGCTCTTTCCAGTCTTTAGGAGTGACTAGTGTTGCTTCAGACAGACATATATCTGAACATCTGCTTTCACAATGCTTGTAGGGGTAAAGATCAATATCTGACCATTTTGAGCCCTAAACAAACTCAGCCTAATGTCAAAATCACAGAAATGACAAGGTTTTTAAATGACAAATGGAGGTTATTAAAAATATACAACGGAGACAGACACATAGAAAGCTGGTGTTTCAGTGGGACAGCATCAAATACTCTGACACAGCCTTAAACATGAACAAAAGATCAGTTAATGTAAGGTTTGTTTAATTTTTATGTAATATTTTGTTAATGTAATGTATAGTTGTCCACAAAACTCCACATCGATGGGAAATACAATAATGCATATATGTAACATTTGCTGGTCAAGACTGGAATTTGGAGTAATAAGAAGACTGGAATAATGAAGAGAAAATAAGAGACTCTATAACAGAAGTCAGCAACATATGGATTGGTAATCGCTGGCACGTGAGTAAAAGAGAGAGAGGTGTATGTTTTTCATTCAGATAAAGTTCCTCGTACCAGAATACAGATCTATAGTTTGAGGTAATCATTCCTCATAGTAACACAGCTTGTTTTATTAAAGGGGTGGTAAAATGCCCTTTTCACAAGATATAAAATAAATCTCTGATGTCCCCAGAATGTACATTTCCTGAAGAAAATGTGAAGTGGTGCTTGCAGTGGCAAAACTGGCCACTCGGTTGCTAGAGTGTTGTAAATTATTGTATACGAGCCAACAACCATGTTCTACGATGTTCTGGTGCTGAGATATGGCTTATTCATGTTGTTCAGGTGGTTGCTAGGGTTATCTGGATGGTTGCTATGGCGTTGCTATGCAGTTGCTAGGTGGTTGCTAGGGTATTCTGGGTGGTTGCTAGGATATCATGGGTGGTTGCTAGGGCGTTGCTATGCAGTTGCTAGGGTGTTCTGGGTGGTTGCTATGGTGTTGCTAGGTGGTTGCTAAGGTATTCTAGGTGGTTTCTAGGCAGTTGCTAGGGTATTATGGGTGGTTGCTAGGACGTTGCTAGGGTGTTATGGATGGTTGCTAGGGTGTTCTGGTGGTTGCTAGGGTGTTTCTAATGGGTTGCTAAGGTGTTCTGGGTGGTTGCTAGGGTATTTGGGGTGGTTGTCAGGGCGTTGGTAGGTGGTTATTAGGGTGTTCTGGGTGGTTGCTAGTTGATTCTAAGTGGTTGCTAGGCGGTTGCTAGGGTATTCTAGGTGGTTGCTAGGCAGTTGCTAGGGTGTTCTGAGAGGTTGCTATGGTGTTGCTAGGGCATTGCTAGGCAGTTGCTAGGGTGTTGATGATAAGTAAAATGAAGCTCATATCTTGCTTTCTTTGACGTGAACTCAGTGATGTGAAGTTATGTTGCCGAGTGTGAATGGAAGTTTTAACGGATAGCGATCCAATCAGAGTGATTAACTCAGAAACTTAAAAATGGCACTTCATGACAACAAAGTTGCCAACCCCTTCTCTCTAACATCTCACTGTCACTGGTTTATCATGCAGCTCAAAGCATTATGGGTAGAATCTCTCTACAGTCTGTTCTCATTCATCAACACAGTTTCACTGATGATTCATAATAAACCCTAAACCCAGGATAGAGCGGCTGAGTGAATGTGGTCTGGACTGTGTGGATGAGGCTCATTGTGTTAGAGACGCTGTAGAAGGACAGAGTTCCTGCGCTGTGATCCACATACACTCCTATTCTCCTGTTAATGGGCTTTACTGGGAGAACAGTCTCTATCTTATTGTGTGTGAATGAGGAACTGAAGTAAGAGCAGAACAAACTCCAGGACTGATCATTACATCCAAACACACACTCATTACCCGATCCCTTCCTCCTGATGCTCTTATATGACACTGATATATACACACCACCAAACACACCACCACTCCACTCAATCTCCCAGTAACAGCGTCCACACACACTCTCTCTACACAACACCTGATACACATCATCAAATCTGTCTGGATGATCAGGATACGGCTGGACTGTGAGAGTGTTAGTAATCACTCTGTTCTCCTCAGACAGACTGAGACGTTTATTCACAGTGTTCAGATCCAGAGTGAACTGATGATAATCTGATGGAGAGAAAACACATCAGAATCAGGAATTATGAATCTGTCTGATCTTTTATTATAGCTGAACTCTTCATGTTCAATATATCTGCAGTGTCTCAGTGCAGTTTACCAGATATCCTGTGCAAATCATCACATGATCAACTCTAAAACTCTTCAGTCATGTTTTCTTTCTCCTTCTACAGGAAGAACATGAAGACACTCAGTGAGTTTCTCTGCTTGTTTTCTCAGTGACTTACATTGTAGGAAGTCGTTCCTGGTTCTGGGAACAATGTTGGTGAAAGTGACTGTGGAAATCAACAAACATGAAGAGTGTGATTATCATGTCGAGAGAAAACGATCCTAAGACATTTCTAACATGATCTTCTACATGATATGAGATGGAGGATTTGAGACTTTACCTCTGTCTGAGATCTTCTCCTCTTTGCAGAAATCCTCCAGTTTGACTCTCAGCTGACGGACAGATTCTCTCACGCCATCAAAAGAGGAGAGAGAACTGAAGGGATTGTCATTTACGTCTGTAGATTCAGGAGGAGCTGAGAGAGACTGGAAACTCTACAGAAAACAGAAATCAGAGCTCATCACCTCCACACTTCATCAATAACCTGCACTACTGCCAGATCTGAGCGGCTATATAGTTATAAATAAGAGTTTAAATATTAGGGAAGTTTTGAACTGTTGTTGTCTGGAAGCTCAATATATCAGCTATACATAAGCGGCTCTTGTTGACTTCACATCTTTAGTAACGTATTTAAATCCAGCTCTTTCACAGCATCAGATACATTTTTCTTCATATTCATTATATGACATTAGATCAACAAATTATAGCATGCCACACACTATATGTGAACTGTCTGGTTATGTTTTTCCCGGATGATAAAACTAGTGGTCGACCGAGTATAAAGCATATACATATATATATATCCTTTAGATGGCAACTTCTTGAATCTGCAACCCTATTACAGTATTTTTCACAAAGTAATTGTTTAAAAATATATGAATATGTGAATAAAAAGGAAATAAACACTATCAAGGCACTCAATAATCTGGTAATTTCGTGCGCACGGGTAATCATATTTTGTTTCTCAAATAAAGACAAAGTAACGCTAATTTTACATACAGCACACAGTGAAAACAATATGAATATGACAGCGTGGGCAACTGGATATAGCACAGCATATTTTAAAATGAAGGATTTAAAGTTCTTCAACCTCGTCTCCTGTGAATCTCGACAGACACTCGCAGTATTACGCTTATGCAGGCTACAAATGCACACTTCACAAGATATCACAGCTGGATTCGATTAAACCTGCATGGTTTGTGATTTGTTAAATGATAGATTTGTATAAATTATGTATACAAATTATCGATTTATAATTAATAGATTAGTTTAAATGATGTAGATGTGCATTTGCTGAATGTTGACGGCGGATGAGAAAGTATTTTAGCCTGATTGTTTTTCCTGTTCTGTTACAAATAATATAAAGGCATTTGACTGACAGAGATCGTGAACTAATGAATGTGAGTGATCGCTGTGTGATCAGGCGCTGCTTTCTCTTCTCAGGCGCTGGTGTTCTCAGCGCCGCCCGTCAAAATAAAAGTCTGGAGCGCCGAAACACTGATTTTCTGATTGGCCAATGTCTTTGAAGTGGGACTTTTATTTTGATGACACTCTGGGTCGACCACTAGAAAAAAAATGAGCTAAGAACATAAATGTTAAAGGGGTGGTTGAGTATGATTTCACTTTTCTAACTTCAGTTAGTGTGTAATGTTGCTGTTTGAGGATAAACAACATCTGCAAAGTTACAACGCTCAAAGTTCAAAGCAAAGGAAGAAATTTTCTTTTAAAGAAAAGGACTACAACAAACGGCTGGGACTACTAGGGATGGCGAAAACTAAAAAAATTCTTGACCGACCACCGAGCCTCATTAGCCGGTTGAAACCGGTTAACCGATTAGTTTTAAAATATGCTAACGTTATTTGAAATAACAGCCATTTCGAGCCGTGCCTGCAATATTGCAACTCTGTCACATCTCTCCGCTGTTCTGCCTCCCGCTCACACACACACCCACACACACACACACACACACACTCACTGCCCCTACGCCGCCCTTCCACTAACGTCATTTTTTTTAAAACCCCTACAGCGTGAAACACGAGTCCCGCAAACGCGGCGCCGAGGAGCTTGTATGTAATCGGAGGACAAATGGCTCCTTAGTTTCGAAATGGTTTGGGTACAAGGTGATCGCGTTGAAAATAAAGGCGTTTGTCTAGCGTTAGAAGGTCATTTTAAACATTGCCGCGGCTCATTTCAGAAAATGACAGCTCAGAAGAGGCTTGCGGATGTCGCGTTTTCAGGTGATGCATCATAGATGATGTGCTACTGCTGTATTTAAGCACGGTATCACACAAGTTGCAACTTACATCTGTGTCATTCTGTTTGGTGAAATGGTCCCACACACTACTCTTCCTCGCACGCTTCCTCCTGCCGTCTGCCCTGCTCTACCCTCGAGTGTGTTAGCCTGTAGCCTTTACTTTTCGCAAACCTTGTGAGCGCGCAAACCCAAACGCTGTGACCTCGCGCCAAATGTTTTTATTGGTTTAAGTACAAACAGGCGAGTTATGAAAAATTGGGGATTTGTTCACTTCACACAAAAAGATCTTGGAATGAGACGGCTAACTGTAGTAGCGTTTAGTCCACTGTCTATAATAGCCTAATTTAGAGATCACTTTATTATTCTTTTTAACCGACTACCGACAACTTTGATCGGGTAACGTTGATACGGTCAACCATCGGTCAAGCGGTCATCGGTTAACATCCCTAGGGACTACACGACATTCATCTGGGTTTAGTGACATCAGCAACCCTAAAATGTACATAAGCCCCGCCCCCGGGAACACGCAGTCCATGTTGAGAAGAGGAAGAAGAGTTGTTGTAGTCGAGCACATTTGTGAGTCAGCTCAAACTTTAGCATCCATCTTTTCACATGCAATCGAAAGTCCCTCTGTGTGCATCTCACAACAGTTCCTATACGAGCGATTTATAGATTATCATGACAGAATATGCTAATTGAAGATAGTTAACTCCACATCAGCAACATAAATTCATCAACTAACCATTCAGAGACGTCCTGTTGCTTCTACATGTTGTCACTTCTTCTTGAGTCTCTCCATCATTGTCTGACTTTTAACATTAAAAGCTGAACAGTTTCTGTCATTTTAGTGTGTGTGTGTGAGGTAATCGCAGCTGCTAAACATAGACAGTATGCTGCTAACACACACACACACACACACACACACACACACACACACACACACACACAAGCTCTTGAAACCCCGCCCTCTGCAGCAGCTCATTTGCATTTAAAGGGCCAGGCACAAAACGGTGCGTTTTTGCAAACCCTCAAAAAGTGACATCTTTAACATGCTATATAAAAATATCTGTGGGCTATTTTGTGCTTCAAAAATCAGAAATGTATTTTACATCTTGTGAAAAGGGCACTTTACCACCCCTTTTAAATAGGGTTTGAGGGTTGAGTAGATTTGCTCAGGAAAAGCAGTTCAAAGGCTACGAGTAATCGTTTTTGAGCAGTTAGTGGTCAGGTTTTGTGGTTTCAAAACACTTGAAGCATTGCTATATTTCCATATTTTTCGATCTTGGACCCATGTGAACTGCGTTAATCCAACTCTATGGATACCTACATTTCTGGAAGCAATTACTAAACAAATGGCAAATGCAGCGTTTTCAAATACATTTATTTAGCTTGCTTCTGATGGCTCTTCATGAGCTCATGGCTCAAGGTGTTAGCGAAGGAGAGTCTTAAACCTTCCAAAATGCTAAGACACTTGACAACATGATTCACTGCAGCCAGTTTTTCCAGTGTAAACTACGGGACCTTCGTGGTTAGGGTCGCCAACTGTCCCAAATTAGCCGGGATGTCCCTAATTTATTTGTCCCGTACCCCTAATTTAGTTGTCTCCCTTGTCCCGATTAAATAGACTTCTACGCTGAGCATATACAAATAACAAACTCTAAATTGAGAATCAATTATTCTTTTGGGACAAATCATTGTTTGATTTGCGAACAGAATCGATCCGGACTGGCGCTAACGGAAAATCCCTTTCATGTCCGGGTTTTGATATCGGCAAATCAGTTTTGATGAATTCAAACAACGTGATTGTTGTTCATGCGTCCAACATCCATCCATCCAGCCAAGCTAGAAAACATGAAATCTTCCTGAGGGAATAATATGCTGATGTGATTTGCTGCCCAAAAAAAAATAATAATTCTGATTATTATAAAAAAAAAAAAAAAAAAGGTCAGGATTCTTTGGTGAATAGAAGGTTCAAAGTAGATTTATTCGAAATAAAAAAAAGCTTTTGTAACATTATAAATGTCTTTACTGTCACTTTTGATTACTTTAATGCGTCCTTGCTGAATAAGAGTAGGCTATTACTTTCTTTAATTTCTTTAAAATGTAATGTATAATGTTACAAAGGACCTTAAAATTCGTTTTAGAATTAAATTGTACATAAATAGGTTAAGCTAAACAAATGTGTTTGTCTGAGAACCTTTCAAACACATACGAACCTGAAATGACATATACTGTGTGTGATACAGTGAGTGTCCCTTATTTTCCTGTAAAGAAACCACGATTGTCCCGCATTTTTCTTTTCTGAAGTTGACAGCCCTATTCGTGGTCAAACATGAGAGCTACAGAAATCTGCTACGGTGAAAGAGAGGCTCCTCGTTCATTATCTCTCATTGGATTGCCACAACTGGGAAGCCATACAATTTAGCCAAGGCTTTTTTCCTACCCTGTGCTAAAGAGACTGTTTCTGTTATGTTGCCGCCTAAAAAATGCCACCGGAAATGAAACCTGGATGAAGCATCCGCACAGTCAACGCGATAAAAACGAGATAAAAAATAGTTTCCTTACACAAGGGGGTTTGGAACCACAGCCATAGACAATTTGGCCTGGTTGTATTTTTGATATTTTAAAATATCTTATTCCAATGTACATATTACGTTATTTTAACAACTAAATAAAACGTCTCACAAAAGTTGCAGTTTGGTGTGGTTTTGTCTTTGTAGTAAACACATGATTTTAACTTCTTCTTTTAGTACTTAAAGAAAACATGCCTGTTCAACATTTTACTTTGATCACAATTTGTTTTAAAATGTTTTGTTTTTTTTACCTATGTTTACATTACCTAATTGCAAACAATATAGTGCATTGTGAAGACGTTTTGTGTTTGTTGGGTGGTAACATTACATTCAAGTTAAGTTTATTAAGTTTAAGTAAATAAATGGATTTCACATTGTTGTAAACAAAAGTTTTGAACTGTTGTTGTCTAAACTCAATATATCATTCAGAAAAGTTTCCTCAGAGATTTCCAGAGCTGAACTGCATTTGTAAGCGCGTCTCGTTCAACAGAAGAAGATCAGATGAGAGTCTGACTGATGATGATATAATAACCGAACACACAGATCAACACTTCAGTCGACGGCTCATTCTGCGGTCATGAAATGTTTCTCTGAGTCTCTTGCTCAAGTCCACTATGACCCTGTTCTTCTAGATCTGTGTTACCTGCAGGAACTGGATGTGATCCTGTGTGTGTGAAAGCTGCTCCAGCTCAGCATCTCTCCTCCTCAGATCATTGATCTCCTGCTCCAGTCGCTCCAGTCGTCCTTCAGCTCGACTCACTGCAGTCTTTTCCTGATCTCTGATCCGCTGTGTCGCCTCAGAGCGTCTTCTCTCAATGGAGCGGATGAGCTCAGTGAAGATCCTCTCACTGTCCTCCACTGCTGTGTGTGCCGAGCGCTGTTACACACACATCACAATCACACAGTGTCTTCAGTGAGTCCTGACTGAGACGTGTCAAACTTCTCTTCTTCTCCAGACTCACCTTATGAGACGCCACAGCCTCTCTCAGCTGCTGAAGATCTTTCTCTCTCCGCTGGATCCTCTGCTGGAACGACCTCTGCGTCTCCTTCAGCTGGAGCTAAAGGACAAACCAATGACAGGAGAAACATCGGTAACGCTTGGTGAATAAAGGGGTAACAACCAGAAGAATAAAGCACAGCGCAACGGGACTATCTGCGCGTACACACACACACACACATACCAAGACACACACACACACACATGAGCCGAAATGCTCATCCACGGACCTTTTTCACTGAAAACTACCTTTTAAATGTTTGAAATGCATCTCTTTTTGTGGTTAAATGTATGTACATGTCATATTAGAAGTAGCTCTGAGGTGTGCAGGATGAAAACCAAACTCTATATGCCCATAATTACAAACAATCCTATATCTCTGTGTTCCGGACTCGCAAAATTGTAGTTTGTGGTGTCTGTAGAATTGTAAAAACCCAACGGCGTCGAAACTCGACGACAAATCACAAAAAGACACATTATTTCAGAAATACCATCTTTCTGAGAATAAATACTCAATGTTGGCACCACCATAAAATTAGGTAAGGAGGGTTGGACGATTCGAAAGGCTCCCGCCTCCGTTGCTAAACACCGATTGGCCCATCCACGAAAGATAGGTATGACCCAGTCGCCCTTAAAGCGGTCATATAATGCCATTTTTTGTACAAGCTAATATGATTATTTAGGGTCTAAATTAAAAGTTAGTAATATACTTTAATTAAAAATTCTCATTAGTATTGTAAGAAAACAGTAATTTTACCTGGTCAAAAACAGCTCTGTTTTCTGCACTCCGTTTTAGTGCATATGTCTTTAAATGATAATGAGCTGAGTTTTTTACACAACACATGTGGAGTGTTGCCTTGACAACAGTTGAGGCTATATTTTGAAGAATGGCAGCGGGAGTCTCTGAGGATAACATAATAACTATAACGCATTGTTCTGTATACACGTGGAATTATTAATTATCTTGAGAACGTCGTAAAAACATGCCGTAATGTAACGTTACCCTGAGTGTAAACATTAAGTTAGCCTTTCATCGTGAAGCGTGCTAGCGATTTGCAAAGATTAATATAAGGATTAATATAAAGGTTAATAAAACGTTACTCACTTCTTCTGGAGGTTCAGCAGGAACACGAATAGTTGGAACAGATCCTTTTTTCAGGAGCAGCTTCTTAGCAAAACCAGCTTTATATTCATTGACCCTCATTTGTAAAGCAGTCTGGTGAAAAATGATTTGCGCAAACAAAAAAAACATTTGTCCTGGGGAATATTCCCTTCTAAAGCAAAACTCAGCCACTGCGTCTTCAGCGGGTCTGATCTAGGAACATTAAAATGACTGTGTTCCTTATTGCACCCGAGGACAGAACACCACAATCGCTGAGACGCCATTCTGCTCATAGACAGTGCTCCAGCGTATATCAACAATGACGCGCGGACTATGATTGACAGCTCGCGAGGGCGGGCGGGTCTGTGTTGAAACGCTGCTGTCAATCAACAATCGTGGGAGGGGCGGCGATTTTGTGACGTCACAAAATCGAACAGCTCAATTCGAGACAGGGTAAAACATATAAGGAGATAAGAAAAAAACCACTGGATGGATTTTTATCATTTTATGATGGTTGTGTACAGGCACTGCCAACACACATTTCAGTGCAATCAACTTGTAAAAGTGCATGTACCATTATATGACCCCTTTAAAGACAAGCCTCCCCGTTATTCTTGGCACTCCGCCAAAGAGAAGAATCTACTCATCATCACGAGAAAACTCCGTCAAGGAGCCTCTTCGTTTATTTTCTGAAAACTTCGTTTTCATCTTAGGCTTTTCTTTATTTCCGTCTGAGTTCAGTCACCTTTCGGTAAAGTGTTACATTTGTGTTAGCTGCCGAAGTTGCGCTCCACCTGCGTCGGAAGGAACTCCGGAAAACTGCTAGAAGGACAATCTGAAATCAGCACACACACTTCTGAGAGCCAGATCAAAAGCAAGTATTTTATCTCACGATTGAAACTGCTGTTTAAAGGTTGTCTAGAATATTCCTGCGAATATTTTAATACATACTTGGGGTCTCTTTGGAAAGTAACTGAATTGAAAATTGTCACTCTATCTCTCTCTCTCACTCTCTCTTTCTCTCTCGCTCCCTGATTCATTCTCTCATTCTTTCTCTCTCTCCTCTCATATTATTCATTATTTTGATTTATTTACTTGGTACCGTATGTGTTTTGTTTCACTATATATGCATATTTACTCCGTGTGAAATTGTAGTTTTGTATTCGTTAGTCTGTTTTATTAAAATCCAATAATTGCATTTGAATTGAATCTGTTATTTGCTCACAAGCTCGAAAGTAAATGAGACGTAAGATCTAACGTTACCTAAGCTTTATTTTGTTACTATTTAAGTAATATAAACTGTCCACACATAGGAAATATTATTTGTCCTGATCAGAGAATTTTCCTTGGAAGTTTGTAAGAACGGTACTTTAATTGATATGGAATGAGGAAGTCTGATTTTCAGTTTGCAGGACAAACAAAAATGTCAGATAACTGAAACCAATTTGATAAAGGTTACTTGTACATTATTAAATATTCCCTTTATTGGGAAGGTTAATATCTGTAGATAATGAGCAAATCATACTCATAGACTCATGAATATCAATTCCATTTGAACTAATTACAGGGTTCTCAAGTTTTATCAAAAGCTTGGAGTGAGATCACATGTGGTTAGGGGAGGAGCCCTAATGGAGCCCCGCCCCCACCCCTCAATTTTACCCATTGTTCATAATTAACCAGCACAAATAGAAATTTTAACAATTGGTAAATCTGATAAATGACAGAGCAATTTATCACATCAAATATACTCTTTAATGTTATATTCAAAATTACAAATATACAAAAATGACAAAAATATAACAAATTGCTCCAAACTGTTTGGAAAAAAACAAATATTTTTGCATTGTGTGTGTACGTACAAGAGTACACACTCCAGAGCACTCTGCTTTAATACATGTAGCCTTGGCTTAATGTAACTAGAAATACTATTAATACAGTATAATATACAATTTAAAATAAAATGAAGAAATACATTCACTCCTTCCTTAACATTTCCCTTAGTTTCAGATAACGTAAGCTAGCCAAACTGAGCCAAAGCTTCTGGCCAGGTTGCAAAGTAGTTGTGGAGCTTTTGACTGCATCAATAATAATGTATATGGGCTATATATTAAATGTTCTAGGCTAAAAATGTTACACAAACTTTCTTCCAACTTACCTTCTCCATCACGTGTGTTCGTGCGATGTTGTTGGTTACCTAATAATGAACGTACGGTAGCCGAGAATGTTCCGTGTGTTCGCGACTTCGCGCATCCATGTTGCCTAGTAACGAACGCAATCTGGCCGAAATACGTGCGGGCGGCAGGAAACTTCACTTTGTGTGTCTGCGCCTTGTATACAACGTTATATATAAAGTTTACAGGACAACTTGGTTGGCATTGCTTTTTCAGCGTGAGAAATACACGGTGTGGCGTGTGAGCGTGTGAACTGGTTGAATTGCGTGTGTCTCACGGCCAATGCGTGAGACTTGAGAACCCTGTAATTATTCCCAGAGACTCGTTGTTGCTACACCATATAAACTTCCCTCGTCCACTTCACATAGTGGAACGCACTTCAAAATGGCGACAGAGATTCCCAGAGAAGGAAGTTCACGGGTGTGTATCTAAAAGTGAGTTGAACACAGCCTAGTTCACTCACCTCAGAGTTGTTATGGATTTCTTTTATGCTATGTTAATGTCCCTTTTGAAGACTGAAACTTTTGGACCCTATTGACTTTCAATATATGGACAGACCTTAAAATACCTTCTTTTGTCTTCGTCAGAAAAAAGAAAGTCATACCAGTTTTAAATAACTTGAATGAGAATTGAACTTGAAAACGATGAATGTTCAGTTTTTTGGGTGAGCTACTGGTTTAAAGGGGTCCTATTATGCTTTTTTCCATGTTCATCTTTCTTTGGTGTGTAATGTTTATGTTTGAGGATGAAAAAGTCCCTCCAGAAGGAGTTATTTTCTATATCAGTGTCACTGTTTCTGAACTCTCTGAAACATTATTAAACATGTGACTCCTAACACCTCTCAAACTTGCATTGCTGGTTTTTCCAGCTTTGCTATAGGGATGATTCGCCCTACTACGAGTTTGTTTACCATCGAAATGACTTTGAAGCTGTTATATTAAGGTACAATTCTTGCGTAGTGTGCCTTTAAGGGATAAAATTATTGACTACAGGGGGACTTTAAGCATATCGTTGTCGTGTAAACGTACCCTAAACCAGAGTTCAGACAGAGGGTGAAAACAGACATTAAATGATGTAAATGTTTTCTAGTAGATCCCATTAACAAAACTATGAGCCTGTAAATGATAATAATGGGACGTCTGTAAGTTCATACCTGATTCTCTGTCCTCTGTGCTGCCGCCGATACAGTGTCGTGGTTTTTATGTTCATCCATCACACACAGCACACATATACACTTCTGATCAGTGCGGCAGAAAACCTCGAGGAGCTTGTCGTGTTTCTGGCAGATCATCTCCTGCAGTCGTCCAGTGGCATCAGTCAGATTGTGTCTCTTTCCTTTAAACCAACTCTCGTGTTGTTCAAGGTGACTCTGGCAGTAAGAGTTCAGACACACCAGACAGGACTTGACGGCTTTGTGTTTTCTTCCAGTACAGACGTCACACTGCACATCTCCAGCTCCAGCGTAACACTCAGCAGCAAGTTTAGTCTTCTTCAGTTTCTCCACCACTTCAGCCAGAAGTGTGTTTTTAGCTAAAGCAGGTCTTGGCCTGAAGGTCTGTCTGCACTGAGGGCAGCTGTAGACTCTCTTCTCATCCTCCTGATCCCAGCAGTCTGTAATACAGATCTTACAGTAACTGTGTCCACAGGGAATGGCCACTGGATCCTTCAGGAGATCCAGACACACTGAACACATGAACTCATCCTGAGATATTCTGGCTTCTGCCATTTTACAGCATGAAGACAGAGACACAAACACACAACAGCTCAACTACACCTCAGTTTCACTTTCCCTGAACTCCTGTGATTCCTGTTTCCTGGTTCTGTGTTTGAGTGTCGTGTGCAGAACAGGCGTGTCTGTAAATCAGTGACGAGGCGTGATGGTAAGAACAGTCACTGCTGTCAAAAAGTGCAATGCTGTTTATTGACAGTCTTTTTGTGATCCAGCATTCCCAAAATTATGAGAAAGAAATAACAAAAATCTCTCTCTCTCTCTCTCTCTCTATATATATATATATATTTATATTTATTTATTTATAAAGTGCTGGTCAACTATAAAAAAAAATGAATCGCAAAATTCTATAATGAATTCAAAAGTACTGTATTCCGCACTTTTATTTTAAAAATACTCCTATATAAACAACAGTGCTATAACATTTGGTTTGCAAATACTTTAATCAAATAAGGTGCTTTTTAACAGCAATATTCCCTTTACACAGTTTAAATATTTATTGTAAATCTCAACTTAAACATTGTAACATACCATGGTCTGGGTGAATACTCGATTCTGATTGGCTGCAGGGTGTCCATTAAAAAGTGATGTAGGACACCTAGTAAAGGAGTTCTAAAACCGTTAGATTTTGATTGTAAAACTAATTACAATATAAACTAATGTTTAAAAAATTTGTTATTTGGAAAGTGAACATGGTATAAGCGGGTTAATGCCCTTCAAGGTGTCCATTGTCAGGTATTAATGGACTTCGGGCATTAACCCTTACATAACTGCTCCGGGACTCAAGGGTTGAGGATCCAAACGCAGTTTAATGGGTTAATCCACAGACATACACAAAGGCCAGGCAAAGGTCGAAACACAGATGAGTAGTCCAAACAAAGACAACGTCCAGGGCCAAGACAAAACCAAGTATATATCCAGGGAACAGAAATAACACCGATCCAGGGAACAAGGCTCAGAAATTCAGTACTTACAGACTAACAAGACCTAGCAAAGAGTGACAACCAGGTATATATCCACCTTTTTCCTGGTTAGCGAATTTACCCATGACGCATAGCGGATTTGAACCGGAAGCCGGTTGTCCTTTTCCGGTTCGAAGCTTGTGTACGTTTGATAGCTTGTAGCTTACTAGCTTGTTTGTTGTAAACGCCGGTGTTTCTCCATGGATGAAGCACAGATGGACAAAAAACGGAGGTGGATTCACACCAGGGATGTTTTAACTAGTCGCGACGACAGTACCGTAACACAGAGAGCTGCACGGGTCCGATTTTGTAAATCCGCACCCGCCCGTACCCGCAGTGCTTAAAACCGCATCCGACCCGTTTTCCGACAGCAGCACCAATTAAAATCCGCAACCCGAACCGACCCGCTTAAAATAGAACCGAGACCCGACCCGCACCCGAAATAAAATCAGTTTAGCCAATCACATTATAGACACACTTTTTTCAAATTTGTAGCCTATTGCCTTTGTTGGCTTGCCTTAACACAAGGACAACAGCCGAAGCTGTCAAAAAGCCAATAGCCTAGCCTGCATGGCAAACGCGTTACCACAAAACAATTCAATTTCGTCTAGCACATCAGCTTCACAATTTTATATATATTTATATATTAATTATTTCATCAATGTTGATTATATGAGAAGTGAAAAGCATAGTAGCCTAAGATCATACGTTGTGCAACATGTCGGGAGACAGAGGCAGACATTATTGACCACTTCATTACAAGTTTACTGTAGCTATAAAGCCTTTCTTTAAATTGAATTTCGTTTTGTATTAATTTTATCTTAATTTTCAAATGATGTTTTATAACCAATTGTCTGAATTTAATAAATAAGAAGTAATAGCAGACATCAGGACACGGAGCGGAGGCAACGGCGCATGAACTGGAAATTAACGAAACTCAGCGTATAAGCTACATGCCTCACAGACCTGAGAAACATAGAAAGCTTGAAATGTGTAGCCTACTTTTAAACAAAACAATTCAAAACGAAAGAAAACAGCTGTCACAGCCACGACCAAGTGATCTGAGGGCGCGCGCCCTTCCTTCTGTGTGACGTGTACGCAGACTGGTGCATAGAAATGTATACACTAGATTTCGCATTAAAGCATTCGTTCCAATGAACTGCCGTAGCCGAGGCAACTTCTAGTGTATACATCTATGCACCAGTCTGCGCACACGTCACACACCAGGAAGCGCGCGCGCCCTCAGATCACTTGGCGATCACTTTCACAAGGCGCCGCATCTCACTGTGCGCGCTTGCCACTTCACTACTGTCAGTCTGTGTAAACGATGAATTTCGAACTTGTCCTGGAGGATAGTTTTGTAGATGTGTTCCTAAAAATATGCATTTATTTTTACATTTGCACGTGACTGTTTTGAACCCGTGTTTAGACCCGCGTTTCCCCCGTGTCCGACCCGACCCGCACCCGTATCCGACACAGTTGGATATTTTTCACCCGTTTGAGCAAAATTTGCGGGTCACCCGTCGGGTACCCGAACCCGTGCAGGACTCTGCCGTAACAGTCCCTCATCCATCCCTTATGACGGAGTGGCTAGATGACATGAAGCAATGGCCCGATGTTAGCTACATCGACGTTGTTAATTACCTTTTATTTTCTGAAGGGGTTGATGGCGAAGAATTGCGGAATTACAAAAGCACAGAAGCATATACTTACTTGCACAGTAACAAAATAGGTACAGTATTGTTGAAGAAGCACAGCGGCTTTATATTTTTGAAAGCAGCAGTAGAGCCCAGTCAGAGTGTCAATAATGCTAAACATGGCAGCCAACAACGGCACAAGTTGATCCTGAGCTCATGTTAACAACATTTAAACAACTTATTCTGATATTAATGGCACTAACAACTTAGTTTGTTATCAAGTTCGAACGCTAGCACGTAGAGGTTAGCCGCTGAACAGGAAACACAATACCGGAAAGCGGAAGTAGGTAATCGCCCATTGGTTGCTGGAGAAAGAGGTGGATAGGCAGAAACTAACGAGCAATCGCTGAATACAATCATGGCTGATAGTCTGGGCAGTGGGTTATGGGTAATGTATTTGCTGGAGTGATAATAGTCTGAGGTGGAGTACCCACTGAGAGCCTACTCTGCTCTCATTGGTCAGATGGCCCAGTCTGTTGTGATCGACAGCGCATATCAGAAATCACATTACATTACACAGTAGCGATGGCATCAGTTTAACCGTTTCAATTCAAGTCTTTTGCAAGAAGTGTCTGATCAACCACTTTCGCAAGCACGACTTGAGCATGTTACTCAGTGTTACGTTTATATTAAGTTTGTCAAATATGTCACTGGGTGACGAAAGCCGGAACTACAGGCTGGGAAGTTGTTGTGGCGGGGAGCACTTCTGGTGAGCATTTGCAGAGCATTTTGCAGAGCATTTCTCACAAAGTGTTCTATGCATTTTGCTCTACAGCCGAAGACATTCGAGACCGAGACATCCAAGGTGGCCTTCGTCCTTACATTACTGAAGGGGAGAGCGGCGTTGTGGGGAACAGCGGTGTGGGAGAATACCAATGCTGCGCCTCGTTCTACGCACTCTCCACGGAGATGAAGAGGGTCTTCGACCGCGCGGTGGCCGGCCGGGAGGCGGCCAGAAAACTAGCCGACCTGAAGCAGGGAAGCTCTTCGTTGGCGGATTACTTGATTGAGTTTTCGGACCCTGGCGGCGGAGTGCAAGTGGAATGAGGAGGCACAGTGGGATATGTTCCTGCATGGGCTGTCCGACCGTGTACAACGTGAGATTTACCTGCTGGACCTGCCTTCTCAGCTCAACGGGCTCATCGACCTGGCTCTGCGGGTGGATGCTCACATCAACCAGCTGGACCAACATCTCCACCCCATCCGCATCCATGGCAGCCTGGAGGAGAGCACGGTCGGACCCATCAACGATCCCGAGCCCATGCAGGTAGGGCCGCATGTGTTATCTGGTGCGCCCGAGCTTCGTTTACAGTCTGAGGGAGACGCACGCTATATTCAAGCTATTCTACATTGTTTGTGTGGCTATAATTTTTTTAATTGTGCGTAAGTGTGCATGTCGCGGATATAGTGTGCGTCTCCCTCAGACTGTAAACGAAGCTCGGGCGCACCAGATAACACTTTCCGTTATCATGAGCAACATGAGCCGGAATACACAGATGAAGAACTAATCGAGATGGATGCTAAAAGGGCAGAAATTGAACTGTAACGTTATCTCCACTAACGTTGTCATTGTCATTCTATCAGTTATGAAAGGGACTAGCTTCATAGATAGCTATAGTAGCCTAACAAAAGTTATTACCTGTTCATCTGCTGTCGGTGCATCTGGAAAGACGGCTGGAACTGCATTCCTTGTCAGTGACTTAAGAACGTTTCGATTATGGGGTTTTTCAAAGTCGTCTGGTCTAAAATAATCACTACAAATTCGCAACTTTAATAGTCTCTGCCGGTGTCTCGTTGTCCAAGCCAGCAGAAAGAAGCCACAGTTGGTTCCTTTCTGGGTCTCTCAAATTTTTTTTGGAAACTTTTTGCATGACCATCTAACGTTATTTGGTTTATTTTTACAATTTCACAACGAAATTCACAACGAATCACCATGTTGCCAATCGTGGTGGCAACCGAATGTTTTTCAATATCGTTGTTCAAGGCTACTACTAGCTAGCTAGACATCCCGTCTGTAGTGCGCGCTTCTGTTCTGTGTTTACTTTTCGGCGCAGTACTACTAACCGGCTACTAACTACTAAATTCCGCCGCTGCTGAGAAACTAGTTCCTGTAAATGTAATGCGATCATTGAGATGTAAGAGTACCGGTACTTTGATTTCTAACATTATTCTCTCAATAGACATTTACATCGACAGTCTGGCGTTATAATTTATTTGCTTTTGGTGTACTGTGGAGTGGGTAAAACTGTTTTTAATGGCAGGCTAGCAGATACTGTTGACTCGCGCTAGCCTAGCATCGGCGAACTATGCAACTGGAAGGACTGGATCAATTTTTTTGAAAACTGTCTCCACTGATGAATAACAACCAGGCTAACTTGAAAATGAGGTCCGATGTCCAAAATCCTGAACCACCCCTTTAATTACAAGTAATGTGCATTACGTAATCAGATTACTTTTTGATGTTACGAGTAAAGTAATTCATTATTAATTAATAAGCTCAGAGTTCATCGCTGCACGGACACTGGGGACACCTGCAGATCCAGAGATGCCAAAGTGTCCAGCGCAGGGATTGTTGTGAGGACAGGGAGGAATTGAAGGACAAAAGCCAGAGAAAACATCGAAAAACTGCTCTGTAGGTTTTGCACGGCCCGAGACTGGGTGATGACAGTCGACCTGGAAAGGCAGCTGAAAATCCCAACACACCCAGTCCAAATTGAACCTGACTTCATCTTGGTCTCAGACATGGGCAGTATTTCAATTAAATGTATTTTAAATACGGATTTAATTACTTTTGTGTATACTTTTAATACTTTTTTGTATTTTGCAGGTCTGGAAAAAATAAAATGTAGTTTGTAACAAAATATTTCGAGGGAGTGTATTTAGAGTATTTCAAATACTTAAATACTTAAGAAAAATCACCATATGCTTAAGTATATAAAAAAGCACATAGAGCACAAAAGCACGAGTAGAGTAACGGTGATAATATGGCTACGTAGCCTACATCAAACACCTTTTGCTATTAAGGGCAGCCTACCACACCATTGATGTGAACTTAGCTATACATGCCATTTACGTCAGAGGGAGCTATTTCAGGCCCTGTAGAGCTCTCAGGCACTATTATTATGAGGAACCTTGAACAAAGAATGAGGAGATTTAAAAAATAATGGCTTTTTGATTGTTTGGATTTATTCACAACACAACATAATCCAAAGATACACAACAAATGGCAAAACAGCACATTATTTAACACACTGAACTAAAGACAGAGACTTAACCAGTCACACACCTTTGTGCCATTTCTGAAACATAGTACATACCTGTCATTTCAAAGGTGTTTGATTTTTCACTTTACCATGTCTCATGTTTAAGTCAGCAGGACTGGTAACTAAAAAAAAAAAAAAAAAAACTGTGACCATGCTGATATCGAGAGAAACTAGGGCTGCATGGTTTTGTGAATAGCCTACATTTTAGATTTGGTCTGGTTAAAATCGCTTTTTAAAATTTACGAAATTACACACACACACATATATATATACTGGGTTCGAATTACGTGGGAGTCAGTGGGAGCTGAGCTCCTATAGAGAGAGGATAAGCTCCCATGAAAGCAGTAAAATCATACACCTATGGGGGTCTCTAAAAATCATCAGGACACACATCCCCTGGTTTTTCATTAAAACTAAAATAATAGAAACATAATTTATAGGTAATATATATATATTTTTTTTTATCAAAGTATTGCGCTGCCGCTCCCATTAGAAAGTACTTTTAATTAGATTTGCGTCTGAAAAGAGTGCACCACTCGCTGTTTTCTGAAGGAATTTACAGACTGTTGAATTTATAAACAGATACAGAACATTTTATTTATCGTGCCATTTATACGCCAAAAATAGTTTTTTTTTTTTTCGTGTAAATGATACGCACTGCAAACCCCTTGGGTAGTGGTGTGGAGTACGTGCGTATTACACGCCATAAAGTGCGTATCATATGCACGCAAAAAAATATTTTTGGCGAATAAGTACGAGAAATAATTTTGTGCTATAGATAAGCACTTTCACGAGAGTCTGGCAGAGTCATTTTCACCTCACGATGACGGTAAGATAATATTTCTTTCTTTTATGATTGTTTGGTAATTTACTGATCTGAATAGAACTTCGACATTACGCTTGTCCGTGACACGTGTGTGTGTTTTTTAAGGGACAAGTGAAAGAGAATTGTACTTGCCCAACCGGACAAAAATTTATCATATTATCATGCTTAACACTGAGAATTTGAATAATTGTAATGTGATGATGCAGATGCATCTAAATCAGAGAATATCATATAGGTTCGGGAGGTTGGGGGGGTCGATGATTTATTTTTGACAGCAGATTCGGGGGACTCAAAGTGCACCAGATTAATTAATTTATCTTTAAAATGTACACAATTTTCTTGTTGACCCCCCTAGAGGTACCGGGCTCAACACACAAAAATACTGAAAATAGCAGACACTATAATCATGACATGGGGGCGCCAGCACTATCCTTGCTCGTGAACTGGAGCGCATCTCATCATCAATTATCCGAAACTCAGTGTATTATTCTGAATATACGTACTGTAGGCTAATAATAATTGTGCCCTCCCATGCATTGCATATGCCCCCCTTCTGGCGACGGCACTGCACACACACACCGCCTGCTCATAGGCTACTTTTCTTTTCTTTTTTTTTTTAAAGAGATTTTTTTTTTTTTTTTTTGCTGGGCCACAAAGATGAAATCATAATTCGAACCCTGGTCACAACACTTGCTACTTCCGGTTCACGCGGACTTTAATCTGTAAAGCAGCTCTGTAGAAAAACAGTGATGTCATTGTCCAGCTTGGATAATTAAAACAATACAAAAATGGATATTAAAAGATTCCAACAACCTTCTGAACTTGAGTTGAAGATGAGTTGACCCAGTCTTGTGTGTACGCTACTGTGGAAAAGAGGAAACGATATAAATACAGTATATATATTCTGTGAAATAATTTGCTATATCGTATTTTCTGGACTAAAAAAAATTTCGTTGTTTTTTTTTATAATCTAAAACATGCTGTGATTTATACTCCAAAGTGATTTATGTAATGCATTTAATGATATAAGTAAGCAACAAGCAAACACCAAGAGTGTTTTTAAAAGACATGTTTCAAACACACAGCTACAGACTGAAACCCTGTAAGATTGAACAGTTCTGAGAAGAATCCTCTTCAACATCATGCACAAACCAGGTAAACCTGATAATCTAAAATGGCTCTGTCAAAAATGATAAAGCCAGCTATATAGGAGTTCAGTAATAGTTGCTGATACATATATTTATAATATATCAAACAAAAATGGGGGGAAAAATGGTTTGATATAGAAAAGTTCCAGAGACCACTGGTAGGTAGGTAAAGTAAGCGAGAAAATAAGTAAATAAAGAAATGGTGTATGCACTAAATATTTTAAATCATTAATGTTTTGCCTTTTAGACAGAATCGCACGTATTAGATGTGGTTCAAACCTTTTGACAACATGTATTTTCTATTTCACAAAGAATTTAACTCTGGATGCTGCTGATATATTTTTTATTATGCGTATGACACAAATGCACATAGGTATGTATATTTCTCTTTTGTAGTTTTAGAACAGGACTTTTATTTTGGAGTTGTGATTGACGTCATAAGGCTGCGCCGCGCTCTTGTGATTCGGCTGAAGAAGGTTAGTGTTTGTAAAGTAGGCTTGTTTGAGATGAGCAAAATCTGCGCAGAACCGATCACCGGTGATCACCGCGAGATGCATGCCGGTTAGAAATGTGTCCGACTGCGTTCCGCCTGGCTCTGATATCATGCTGACGTATGTCAAAAATCTCTCGCGAGCGCAAGGCACACCTGTCGGATTCTGCAGTTGCGCGCAGTTGCTCTCCACCGACTGCGCGGATCAAAAGCATGATGGGAAACGACTTGCTGACGACACAGCTTAATGCTCATTGGTTTAAACAACCATGATGTAATGTTCTCTTTTAAAATGTTTGATATTAAAACTCTGATATCATGTTTTATGTGTATAAATGATCTGTGAATATTCCCAAACTCTCTGACAGTGCGATCTCTATATGGATTATGTGATTATGTAATTAATATATATATATATATATAAACACATGTATTAAAGAAAAAAAAAGATTGATAAACACGTATTTGGAATGGGATTATATAGCCTAACAAGTGATTTGGGTGTCTTGTTCATTATATTTATTTTCATATTTAAGCAACAGAACTTAAATTACATCCAGTTTATTAGCAACACTGTGCACGAGCGTGAATCCCGTGAATCCCGCGATATCCATCTTTGATCTCACAGGTGTCAGATCCACTGTGAGAAGAGAGAACTGTCCGGCTTGCCTGCACTTTTTTCACTCCTCCCCTCACTGCAGCCGCCTACTCTCGCATACATTTCAGGCGAGGCAAGGCGCATCTCAAACAAGCCTAGTGTTTAACTCGAACAGAAGGGATCCTGAACAGAAGCTCAAGGGAAGCTTTTGGTTTATTTTTTTTTTTTTTTTAAAGTACAGGCCTGTTAAAAAGGATATAAGTGTTTTTTTTATTTTTTTATTTTTTTATTTTTTTTTAATTTTTTATATTAGTTTAATTGCTGGTATATTTAGTTTGTTTATAACAAGTAAAGAATAGCAAGTAATTCCCGTGCCTTACTCCAGTCCAGTGGTGGCGGTAATGCACAAGAAATAGTTGCAAACCGCCAATTAAAAAGAAGAAGAAGAAGAAGAAGTGTTTTAACTCAAAGCTATCAGGTCAGGTAATTTCGTCGTTTTAACAGAAATTGTGACAGGAATGCGTTATTATTGAATGTAACGTTGTGATGCATTCTCTAACATCAGTGCAAGTTTATTTGTTTGAGTAAAGCGTATCCACACATGATTAACAGAACATTTGCGTCTCATTTCGCTCCCTTTATCATGGATGAGTTTATCATAAACACGAATTCAGTCACGAGTAGAGATGAGCAAAACAGAGCTTTTTGAAACTCCGAGTCAATTGAAATCAAATACTTTTCAAAACGATTCAGTGATTCGAAGCGCTCGATTCAGCGCGCATGAAAATAGTGTAACGTTAAATGCAGAGTACTAACCGTAACCAGGGGCGTAACCAGACAATAAACTTAAAATTTCTCAAGAGCCATTTTTGAAGGGGGACACCAATAATATGTGTACACAGAGGAAAGCCTTACTACTATTATGAGTGTATGGAGAGACAGTGCCATATCCTTCCTCTCAAAGTTTCTCTCTGGTTCAATGAAAAAGCTGACTAAATTGACCAAAATATTCTTCATTGGAGTGCGATATTGACAAAAAATTATCTATATTTTCTGGGATTTTATCGATAACAATAATTAGACAATATTTTGCTGAGTGTGTTATTGTGCTGGTACCTTGGCAGCTGACTCTTAATAGTTTTTAGTATTCTTCATATTCTGTGTGGTGGTCAGTTCACTGCAGTTTACAGAAATAATAAATATTTTACAGAAAAAATATTTTTTCCAATAAGTTTAAATAGATTTTTTTACCTTTTATTGGCATTTTTACCTTTTATAAATCTAATTTAAACCTAATTATGTGCATGCATCATCTTTTGTGTCAATTTCATACATTTATTCCAAATAATAATAAGACACAATAGGGCTGTTACCAATCAAATGAAATAAGTATCAACAAACTCTTTGCAATGGAGAGGAAACAGAAGCTGCGTTTGAAATGGCATTTAGATGCTTTTACACAGACATAAATACACAGATATTTTGATGTTTTAACCCTCTGGGGACTAAGCCCTTTTTGGTCTGTTTTCTCTATTTTTACATTTGGGCTTATAAACCATATGTAATGGAGATGGAACACCATGTGTATTGGTATCTATGGATTCAGAAGACCCTAAGCTAACATAATCATGCATGTTATGTGTTTATAAAGGAAGTATGAGTGAAAAATGTACAATAATCGAGAGAATTTCAAAAACGAAAATTAGATTTTTGTCATTTATTACTGAAAATCACACCTCACATAACAATAGTGAACAGTTTTTTGAACCAAAAAAATATTTGTCAAACCCTTTGCTTGACAGCCATTGTAATTGTTTAATCAAATGTGTTAAGAACAATGAAATAAGGAACTTTTTTTACAAACAGTCCCAGGCGTGAAAAAGCGTCTGCTTCGAACTAAATGAGACCTGCTTGCTCTGAAGAACAGACACACTCACAACCTGGCAGATTTACTTTCCACTAACTGTTCCAGAGCTTGTTCTGCCGTAAATCTTACTGCTAGCCATCATAACAGTGCTAAACAATACAATAATAATGCTATTTAAGTTATTCTGTCTCTCTCTTATATAGATCTCTGTGCGCTCTGTAATACTCCGCTCCGTTCGCTATCTGTCTCATTCTCCACTCGACGCTGTTTGTTTGTACATGTTGAAGGCTACAGAGTCCTCTGATTGGCTAGAATACGTCATGGTAACCTTCCTCTGATTGGGTAAAAAAAAAAAAAATCCTCCCAGCGGCAATTTTTCCATTGGTGGAATTTACCTAACAACATCGATTTCATTGGCCTTTTTATGCAGTGGTATTGCGCAACAGCGAAGTGTGTGTATAATACAAACAGGACATCACTGTTTTCAGCGGAATCTGAGGAAGACGGCAAAAAAGACCGCACCTCTATCAATAATAGTTTTAAAGATAATTGCACATTTGTAAAAGTATGCCATTTTGGGCGGTACCGCCCAATTCGTCCCCAGAGGGTTAAACATAAAACGTTGACCTAATGATATTTGAAATGGTTTAAAACATGAAAAGATACTTTAAATGTTAAATTAAAACCGCCGGTAGGTGCAGCAAGTCACTGTTAATGAGTGAGTCATTGAGATTCAACTGATTCGTTCAAAAAGCTGATTCGTGAAACACCTCGGTGTGTTTCTCAGAGACGCAGATACGGTGCTGTGGCTTAGTTTTCAACTATTTTCGATGGTGAAATAGAGCTAAAACAGGCAATATGGTGTCTAAAATGTAAGTCACTTAATATTAGGCTAACTTATTGTTTATTAAACTTGTATCAAATCAAAATCACATGTTATCATGCTAAAATCTGGAGAAAAACGGCACTCTTTGTGTGATATTAGATTGTATTAAATCTATTAAATTATATAAACCGACTAAATCACACATTGAAAGCGTGAAAATCTGTGCACCCGCACTAGTCTAACGTTAATCTAAAAGACTAACGTTACATCACGTAACGTTACACGATATGGGTGTGTGTGAGGCATATAATGTTAGCTACTACGGTGTTAAACAAGCTACGTAAACGCATAGAACTGTATAAAACAAGGATTAACGTTATAATCGCTAACATAGCGGACTACATCAGTGACAAAAAAAAAAGTTTTGTCATGATTTATTAATGACTCAGCATCATCTTTATTAAAGAGAAAATAATCACTTCATCCGATGTTTAAAGTGAATAAAATAGCCTTGACTTACTGGAGTTCCACAACTACTGTAAAAAATATGGTTCTCTCCCACGGACTGCGTGTTGGTGAGGTAAAAGAGGAGCAGACAGTGGACCAAAGCACTGTGAGGCAAGGGAGGGGGACTCAAAATGTTTAAAACGTTTCGTTTTTTTTTTGCCCCGTTTGCATTGTTTTACTACTTACACAATTATTTTAAGTATATATCATTATTTTATTTACAATACACATATTTTAATTATATTTTTAGGGAGGGACAACCCTCAGATAGGAGGGGTCCTGACCCCCCGACCCCCCCGCGATTTCCGTAACAATACAATTTTTTTACATTTTAAAATGTAATTACATATCATTAACTACCTAATTTTAATACGAAATATTAATCTAAATATGAGATGTTTTATATTTGTGTTCTTTTATTAATTTGTAGTTTGAGTCTTTTTATAAATTTTAGTCTAATCAGGTGATTTTAGTCCATTAACTCTCTCTGACTGACTCTTTGCCAGTGCACTGAACTAGAGCTGTGACACACACTTCTATTTATTTCTAATAATTTCTACTAATTATTCTCATCCTGCACATACTATTATAAAGATGGCGTTTATTAAAATGGAGAGTGAAGACATGAAGATTGAAGAAACAATCAGAGTAAAATATGAAGATACTGAGGAACAAACATATATGGCATTTATTAAAGAGGAGAGTGAAGACATGAAGATTGAAGAAACATTGACAGTGAAACAAGAAGATCCAGAGAAACAAACAGGTTGGTTTCATTCTCACAGCTAAACTCACTCATTTGATCCTTATTAAAAGCTAGAAATGAATGATAGTTTTGTAGAATGAGTGTCCTAACCCTAACTGCAAACTCTAGTTCAGTTCACAGGTGAGAGAGTCAGTCAGAGAGAGAGTTAATGGACATAAATCACCTGATTAGACTAAAAACACTCAAAACTAAATCTCAAAATATTACACTGCAGTTATTTATAGTTGGCGTTTAATTATAGATGACACTTTCATGAAAACATTTGCAGGTGGTTTGTTAAAGTTGTCATTACTCATGTTTGTTTGTTGTTCTTACCAGTGTTGCCAGATTGAGACGGTGATTTCCAGCCCAAAGCTCACCAAAACCCGCCCACTCCAAGATAAAACCGCCCAAAATTTTACTACCAAAATAACGTGATATAATTTTATGGCCATGTCATTCAAGGTTGATAAGCACAATTTGTATATCCTTAAAACAAAATAACGATGATAAAATAAAATAAAAGTTAGGCTAGTTAGGCTAGTGTGCACATGACCATGGAAAGGAGTCGTCCCATATTCAATTTCAATTCAACTCATTCAACTGTGCTCTCCTCATCAGCTATTCACCATCGAGTCATCAACCCCCACATGTGTACGTTTTTAGAGTTGCTCACTATCTCACTCTTTACTGTAGATGCAACTTAGGCCCAATCCCAATTCTACCCCTTTCCCCTTCGTCTACCCCTAACCCTTCGCCTTCCCCTTGACCCTTGAAACAGAGTGGCAAGGCGTAGGGGTGAAAATATTCCCCTAAGAAATGGGACACCACTACACCGTTACACGTCATTATACGTCGTCGCCTACGTCACAGGAGATGCGCCGATGTTTATCACAAACTTCCAAGATGCACAGGACTTGTACACAGGACTTGTATTCTGTGGTGTTGTATTAACACGTTGGAGGTACAGACCTATGTTTGTCCTATTTTGTAGGGGTGTGACGGTTAGTATATAACCGTGAGACCGACGGTTATAGTTAAACACCGTCATTAGAACTCTATAACCGCCAAAACCGTGTTATTAAAATATTTTTTACAAACATAAAAAAAAAAAAAAAAAATTTTTAAATTTTTTAGATAGGATCATAATATGCGCCATACAATACATCGGGAGACATGGTTTTTAACCACTTAATGAAGTTTTGTTTTGTAAATCGACAGAAATGATTTTTACCACTTCATATAAGTTTTGCTTTGTAAGCCTTTCCTTAAAGCGAATTTCGTTTTGGACAAATTGTACCTTAATTTTAATAAATGTTTCATCAACCAATTGCATGTATTTAATAATATAGCAGACAATATAATAACCGTGACATGGAGGCGCCGGGCCGGCGCGCCGCGTTCACTTGCATTGCATTGTGAACTAGAGCGCATCTCATCGTAAATTAATGAAACTATGCCTATGCCTCATGCATTAGCATTAAATATCTTTGCTACATCCTTTCTAGACGGGTGCGGCTTTGAGAAATCTTGGAGATCTCCCTAATAAACGGAGGTCTGAAATATCTGCCCCTTTACCGATCAGAGCGCGCGCTGACACGGAGTTAACCCCGCTATCTCCAAGAAGAACCAATTGACTCTACGGCTAATCCACTAGCATGGTGGGGAGACACACGCTATCCGCTCTTAGCAAAATTGGCACGTAAATACATGTGTATTTGTGCTACAAGCACAGCATCAGAGCGAGTTTTTAGCACTGCGGGTAAGATAGCTACCCCAGTCAGATCGTCACTAAAACCGAGTAAAGTGAACATGTTGGTGTTCCTGTCACGGAACTTTGAAGTCGAAAAAGATTAGGAATTTAAAATGTCATTGCACTTTTTTTGTTTCCTGTATTTAGTTAGTTTAATTAAGGTATTATCACAACAATCGTTGTTCGACTTTTTCTTTTCTTTGATAAAGGTATGTAGATTTTATCATTTGTAATTTAGGCCTACTCATTCATTTTTATGCAGCTCTTATATAATTTAAGCAGCCTACGTTTTTAAAAGGATTTGTTTAGTGTGTGTGATTTATTTAAAACAAAGCATGTTCATTGCTTTTTTTTTTTTAAGGATTTAAAAAAAAACCCGACGGTTATGTTACGAACCGTCACATTTGACTCACATCATAACCGTCATCGCCAATTCTGAACCACGGCACACCCCTACTATTTTTGACCTATTTATTTATTTACTGTGTGAAATACGACATTGTGTGGCGTTCATTGTGCGTTCAACTCATAAATACGATCTTTGCGAGATGACTTGAACGCACCAATAGCTTGTGTGCTTTGTTCGGGGAGAGAGTAGATTTTTTTACAAACATTTCTTTGAAGGAACTTGACCGTAAATATGTATACAAGATTGAATGTAACATAAAGCAAATCATTATTTGTCATTAAAATACCTATTAAAGCCAACAATTCTTACATTTATGGGTCTCCTTTTTTGCTTGGGCAGCCATTTTGCGTCTGTAGCCGGTGTATGCAGTGACACTTCTCATACCCCTTCGTTTGAAGTGTGGTCCTGAAAAATCTTCGTTTGAAGGGCTATCTGGCCCTTCCCCTCCAACCAAAGAGAATCGAGACAGCCCTACCCCTTCACGTGCACGCTCAAAAACAGAGGGGAAGGGGAAAGTGAAGGGGTAGGGGGGTAGAATTGGGATTTTCTTTGGCATTAGCGATCACTTGAATTTACAGCTACAAGTTATCGCGCTAAATCGCGTCTTCCTGCTGATCGCTCGTTGATTGACTAAAAGTGCGTGCATGTGTGTGTTGTAATGTCATGATGACTGATTTTATGGACTATGCACACTTTAGTTTAGTTTTTTAACCAATTAGACTTTAAAATGTAGATGTTTGAAAACTGAACTGACCCCAAACCAGCCCCAAATTTTGTCCATTAGCCCAAACCCTTTTTACCCCGCACAATCAAATTCAAAACCGCCCAATCTGGCAACACTGGTTCTTACACCGTTTTGACCAGCAGATGACGTCAGTGTGTGTCATCATTTAAATTAAATCCAGTTCAATTAAAAACCATCCGTTTCTCTCATCACTATTTACAACTGACCACATTCGTGTTTTACGAACTGATTCCACGATATTGGGAGCAAATTAGACGCATCCTTTTCTTTTACTCAAGTGCTGATGTACTTTACTCACAAGAAATAACGTGCATTAACATTAGATAAAGCATTACAATGTTACATTAAATAATAAATAATTGCCTTTAGATCGCTTGCAAAAACTATAAAATGCACTGATTGGTTTGCATCTTATATAAACGCTTTAAATTGTTTAAAACACAAACCTTTCTTCAGCCGAATCACAACAGTTGCTGGAGCGCGGCGCACCCATATGACGTCACGTCGACGCACCATAATAAAAGTCCTGTTCACACGCTAAAATGTGCATGGAAATTACATACAAAAACACACACACACATATAAATAATAAAAACATACCATAAGTATTCAGAGTAATAAACACATTTAAATACATGTTGCTGAAAATAACTGCTTATGAAAGTGTTTGTAACACTTCTGATATTTGAGATTCTGTCTAACAAGTCATGAGGTTGGCAATTTATTTTTTAATGATTATTATTGGGTTTTTTCCACAAGCCATTTTGTCATTTTTGTATGATGCATTTTCTAGTGCCATAGCAAAAATTACTGTCATACAAAAAATGGTTGTCTATAAATTAAACCATTATGAGTGCCACAGATTATTAAAAAAAACAAATGAATCCTAAATGTATATAATTGCAATTGTCTTCTATCCACATTAGCATGCACAATACAGGTGGATGTGTAACATGATCTAACCTCTATTTAGAGGTTTAATTGCAGTAGATTTTCATCAATCTGTTCTCAAGGTCAGCATGTGTCATTCCAGCTCTTTCCAGTCTTTAGGAGTGACTAGTGTTGCTTCAGACAGACATATATCTGAACATCTGCTTTCACAATGCTTGTAGGGTAAAGATCAATATCTGACCATTTTGAGCCCTAAACAAACTCAGCCTAATGTCAAAATCACAAAAATGACAAGGTTTTTAAATGACAAATGGAGGTTATTAAAATTATACAACGGAGACAGACACATAGAAAGCTGGTGTTTCAGTGGGACAGCATCAAATACTCTGACACAGCCTTAAACATGAACAAAAGATCAGTTAATGTAAGGTTTGTTAATTTTTATGTAATATTTTGTTAATGTAATGTATAGTTGTCCACAAAACTCCACATCTATGGAACACTCAATAATGTATATTTGTAACATTTGCTGGTCAAGACTAGCCTGGGTTTCCCCAGACTGCCTTTGCGCAGCTCGATTTTATTCTCGCTGAAAGGCAGTCTGGAGACCATGGACCAGATTTTCGCCTCGTTTAGGGAACCAATCACAGAACGGGGAGGGAGCAGCAAGACGATGAAGACATCTTTGCGACTCAACTAAGCAGTTTGTTTATATCTATGGAGTCAACATGGCAGCAGACCGCGAAGCTACCTTTTGATGCAGCCTTAGATATTGTTCTAAGTAGTTTAGATCGCAATTTTATTTAAAAAAAGAGCAGCGTTTGGCGTTAAACCATTTCTCTACATACGTCATCTGGTATAATGGAAACGATTGGCTATGAGCTACGTACAGGCGCATTTGATAGACATTCTTAGCACCCAATAAACGGCGCCGGCGCATTCGTAAACCACGCCTCAAATACGAGAAAATGCACATGTGGTTCCCAGACCCAAGTCTCAACGAGAATGGTGTTCTGGGTGGTTGCTAGGGTGTTTCTAATGGGTTGCTAAGGTGTTCTGGGTGGTTGCTAGGGTATTCGGGTGGTTGTCAGGGCGTTGGTAGGTGGTTATTAGGGTGTTCTGGGTGGTTGCTAGGTGATTCTAAGTGGTTGCTAGGCGGTTGCTAGGGTATTCTAGGCGGTTGCTAGGGTGTTCTGAGAGGTTGCTATGGTGTTGCTAGGGCATTGCTAGGCAGTTGCTAGGGTGTTGATGATAAATAAAATGAAGCTCATATCTTGCTTTCTTTGACATGAACTCAGTGATGTGAAGTTATGTTGCCGAGTGAGAATGGAAGTTTTAACGGATAGCGATCCAATCAGAGTGATTAACTCAGAAACTTAAAAATGGCACTTCATGACAACAAAGTTGCCAACCCCTTCTCTCTAACATCTCACTGGTACTGGTTTATCATGAAGCTCAAAGCATTATGGGTAGAATCTCTCTACAGTCTGTTCTCATTCATCAACACAGTTTCACTGATGATCCAGGATAATAAACCCTAAACCCAGGATAGAGCGGCTGAGTGAATGTGGTCTGGACTGTGTGGATGAGGCTCATTGTGTCAGAGACGCTGTAGAAGGACAGAGTTCCTGCGCTGTGATCCACATACACTCCTATTCTCCTGTGATCCACACACACTCCTACTCTCCTGTTAATGGGCTTTACTGGGAGATCAGTCTCTATCTTATTGTGTATGAATGAGGAACTGGAGGAAGAACAGTCCAAACTCCAGGACTGATCATTATATCCAAACCGACACGCATTACTCCGTCCCTTCCTGCTGATGCTCTTATATGACACTGATATACACACACCACCACTCCACTCAATCTCCCAGTAACAGCGTCCACACACACTCTCTCTACACAACACCTGAGACACATCAAATCTGTCTGGATGATCAGGATACGGCTGGACTGTGAGAGTGTCAGTAATCACTCTGTTCTCCTCAGACAGACTGAGACGTTTATTCACAGTGTTCAGATCCAGAGTGAACTGATGATAATCTGATGGAGAGAAAACACATCAGAATCAGGAATTATGAATCTGATCTTTTATTATAGCTGAACTCTTCATGTTCAATATATCTGCAGTGTCTCAGTGCAGTTTACCAGATGTCCTGTGCAAATCATCACATGATCAACTCTAAAACTCTTCTGTCATGTTTTCTTTCTCCTTCTACAGGAAGAATATTAAGACACTCAGTGAGTTTTCTACTTGTTTTCTCAGTGACTTACATTGTAGGAAGTCGTTCCTGGTTCTGGGAACAATGTTGGTGAAAGTGACTGTGGAAATCAACAGACATGAAGAGTGTGATTATCATGCCGAGAGAAAACGATCCTAAGACATTTCTAACATTTTAACATTCAAAATCTTTAACGAGCCCCCATCATCATAATCATCATCAAACACACTTGCAGACACATTTAATTTAGTAACTCATTCAATTAAGTTTTAATAGATGCTACAACAAATGAAGACAATAGACTATGTGCACGTTAGCATATGCTACTTCCGGCTGCGAAACCGATAGGGGGTGTCTAGTTTCCGGTAGCCTGATGGACGACGTAGAGGATGTATATTTCTCCAGATGTCTTGGACATTTGCCGAATATTACTGTCCATGATGTTCATCGACTGGTTAGTGATTTTTCTCCAGCTCCCCAGAGCAAGAGAGAGAAGGGGTTTAAATAATACATCTCTCAGTATTTGCATAATTTTGAAGGTAACGTTAAGTCACAACAACATCCATGCTACGTGCTCAAGCTATGCTATCTGGTAACTGTTATGTTATTCAAATCCAAATTTATTTATAAAGCACTGAATATATATCCATATATCTAAATAGGTAATATAAAACTTCTTAAAACATTCAAAAACATATATTATAAAAAGGAAATAAATGACACTAGTACCCTTCACACTTATCTTGATCGAACGCTATCATAAAAAAATATGTTTTCAGATGGCTTTTAAACTGACTGAGTGTAGGAAGGTCCCTGATATATAAAGGTAAACTGTTCCATAATTTAGGGGCTGCGACCGCAAACGCGCGATCCCCTCTAGACTTCATCTTAGACCGAGGAACAACAAGACGTTTCTGAAATTGTGATCGTAATGATCTCATTGACTTTTGTCATGTAATTCATGTATTATTGTATGTATTTTTACCCCAAACATTCATTTAAGAAGAACAATAATATAACCAAATCAAATATATCCGGCATGGTTTTTGTGAAAGGCAGAAAGTCATCAGTTGAAAATTAATCTGAAAATATCAGATATGAAGCTCTAATAAGAAATGTGTCTGTCATTTCTACAAGCAGTTTCTGGATGTTCAGTCTCAGGAACTCCTTTCATTTTCCTTTTAGTTCAATATAACAAACTAACTTTAACTTTTCAACCAGAGTGTTCTCAACATCATTTGCCATCTTGTCGATTCTGTCTTTTACTGTATTATTGGAAAGAGGTTTAAGTTTGGAAGCCACATGTGGAGTTTCTCTGATATTCTCCTCATTTCCAGCTCTAGTGAAAGCATCTCTGATGTTCTGGGGCCTGTTGGATATAACAAGTTATTTCTTCCTCAGGAAGAGTTCTCTGGGTTTACCAGCCGTCAGTGGGTGTTTGCTGCTCTGAGGCCTCCTCAATTTGCTGGGCTTCATGCTTTTACTTGCTAGTCTCTCACCACAGATTACACACTCAATTCTCACCCTGTCCATTGAATGAAGCAAAATTCGAGATAACTGTCCAAATAAATCCTTGTTTTCTTTTAGCGCTTTGCCATATTTGCTTTTGCCGCCGCGGTTTTTGTTCTGTTTTATTTTAAAGCTGCATCTGTCTATTCCCACTCTCGCGATAGAAAATTTGCGATGTTAAGGAAATTGATACACTTTTCATTTTTAAACTATTATTAAAATATTCAAAATTAAATAATTTATCATGCTGTTTTAAAAACGAATAAAAAATCTTCCAAACTAGAGTGAGCTTGGCGACCCCTCGTAAATCTTTAGCGACCCCGGGTTGGGAACCACTTCTACATGATATGAGATGGAGGATGATTTCTGAGAGCTGGTGAATCTCCAGGACTTTACCTCTGTCTGAGATCTTCTTCCTCTTCCTCTCCTCTTTGCAGAAATCCTCCAGTTTGACTCTCAGCTGACGGACAGATTCTCTCACGCCATCAAAAGAGGAGAGAGAACTGAAGGGATTGTCATTTACGTCTGTAGATTCAGGAGGAGCTGAGAGAGACTGGAAACTCTACAGAAAACACAAATCAGAGCTCATCACCTCCACACTTCATCAATAACCTGCACTACTGCCAGATCTGAGCGGCTATATAGTTATAAATAAGAGTTTAAATATTATATATTAAATATAAGTTTTTAACTGTTGTTGTCTGGAAACTCAATATATCATTCAGAAAAGTTTCCTCAGAGATTTCCAGAGCTGAACTGCATTTGTGAATGCGTCTCTTTCAATAGAAGAAGATCAGATGAGAGTCTGACTGAATATGATATAATAACCGAACACGCAGATCAACACTTCAGTCGACGGCTCATTCTGCGGTCATGAAATGTTTCTCTGAGTCTCTTGCTCAAGTCCACTATGACCCTGTTCTTCTAGATCTGTGTTACCTGCAGGAACTGGATGTGATCCTGTGTGTGTGAAAGCTGCTCCAGCTCAGCGTCTCTCCTCCTCAGATCATTGATCTCCTGCTCCAGTCGCTCCAGTCGTCCTTCAGCTCGACTCACTGCAGTCTTTTCCTGATCTCTGATCCGCTGTGTCGCCTCAGAGCGGCTTCTCTCAATGGAGCGGATGAGCTCAGTGAAGATCCTCTCACTGTCCTCCACTGCTGTGTGTGCCGAGCGCTGTTACACACACATCACAATCACACAGTGTCTTCAGTGAGTCCTGACTGAGACGTGTCAAACTTCTCTTCTTCTCCAGACTCACCTTATGAGACGCCACAGCCTCTCTCAGCTGCTGAAGATCTTTCTCTCTCTGCTGGATCCTCTGCTGGAACGACCTCTGCGTCTCCTTCAGCTGGAGCTAAAGGACAAACCAATGACAGGAGAAACATCACAGAAATCATCAGCTAAACAGATATCAATCCACTTATATCATACACTGAAGTTAAGCGTGATCTGCTGTGACGTCCACAATCAAGTTGAATTGTGGGATATAGAGCTGCTGGAAGTGTACATCAGAGTAGACTCACTCCCTCGGTCAAAGTCGAGGGGTCGAAGGTCCATATAAACTTCCCTCGTCCACTTTACAAAGTGAAGCGCACTTCAAAATGGCGACAAGGATTACCAGAGAAGGAAGTTCACGAGTGTGTATCTAAAAGTGAGTTGAACGCAGCCTAGTTTACTCCCCTTGGAGTTGTTATGATTTTCTTTTATAGTACCTTAATGTCCTTTTGAAGACTGAAACTTTTGGACCCTATTGACTTTCAATATATGGACAGACCTTAAAATACCTTCTTTTGTCTTTGTCAGAAAAAAGAAAGTCATACCAGTTTGAAATAATTTAAATGAGAAATTGAACTTGAAAACGATGAATGTTCATTTTTTTGGGTGATCTACTGGTTTAAAGGGGCCCTATTATGCTTTTTTTCCATGTTCATCTTTCTTTGGTGTGTAATGTTTATGTTTGAGGATGAAAAAGTCCCTCCAGAAGGAGTTATTTTCTATATCAGTGTCACTGTTTCTGACTCTCTGAAACATTATTAAACATGTGACTCCTAACACCTCTCAAACTTGCATTGCTGTTTTTTCCCAGCTTTGCTATAGGGATGATTCGCCCTACTACGAGTTTGATTACCATCAAAATTACTTTGAAGCTGTTATATTAAGGTACAATTCTTGCATAGTGTGCCTTTAAGGGATAAAATGATTGGGGACTTTAAGCATATCGTTGTCTTGTAAACGTACCCTAAACCAGAGTTCAGACAGAGGGTGAAAACAGACATTAAATGATGTCAAATGTTTTCTAGTAGACCACATTAACAAAACTATGAGCCTGTAAATGATAATAATGGGACCTCTGTTAGTTCATACCTGATTCTCTGTCCTCTGTGCTGCCGCTGATACAGTGTCATGGTTTTTATGTTCATCCATCACACACAGCACACATATACACTTCTGATCAGTGCGGCAGAAAACCTCGAGGATCTTGTCGTGTTTCTGGCAGATCATCTCCTGCAGTCGTCCAGTGGCATCAGTCAGATTGTGTCTCTTTCCTTTAAACCAACTCTCGTGTTGCTCAAGGTGACTCTGGCAGTAAGAGTTCAGACACACCAGACAGGACTTGACGGCTTTGTGTTTTCTTCCAAGTACAGACGTCACACTGCACATCTCCAGCTCCAGCGTAACAGTCAGCAGCAAGTTTAGTCTTCTTCAGTTTCTCCACCATTTCAGCCAGAAGTGTGTTTTTAGCTAAAGCAAGGTCTTGGCCTGAAGGTCTGTCTGCACTGAGGGCAGCTGTAGACTCTCTTCTCATCCTCCTGATCCCAGCAGTCTGTAATACAGATCTTACAGTAACTGTGTCCACAGGGAATGGTCACTGGATCCTTCAGGAGATCCAGACACACTGAACACATGAACTCATCCTGAGATATTCTGGCTTCTGCCATTTTACTGCATGAAGACAGAGACACAAACACAGAACAGCTCAACTACACTTCAGTTTCACTTTCCCTGAACTCATGTGATTCCTGTTTCCTGGTTCTGTGTTTAAGTGTTGTGTGCAAAACAGGCGTGTCTGTAAATCAGTGACGAGGTGTGATGGTAAGAACAGTCACTGGTGTCAAAAAGTGCAATGCTGTTTATTGACAGTCTTTTGTGATCCAGCATTCCCAAAATTGTGAGAAAGAAATAACAAAAATCTCTCTCTCTCTCTCTCTCTCTCTCTCACTCTATATATAGATATATATATATATAATTTATTTATTTATTTTTAAGTGCTGGACAACTATAAAAAAAAATTAATTGTCACGGGGTGACAAATAATCCCCGGAACTGATTTCACAAGAGAAGTGTTCCCGCCGGGGCACTTTCAGTGTAACACTGTCCCCGGGCCGGTGTGTGTGTCTGTTGTCATGACAACTGAACGGCAGATTGGCAACAGGTGTGGGGGACTTCACTCTGAGTGCCTGATTGAAGCCACGCCAGCATTTTGAGAGAATAAAACACAAGTGGAAGAGAAGGCTGGGTGTGTTGTTTTTCTCCTCCGTTGATCTGGAGTGTTCTCTCTCCGTGTGGGCTTGTTGTTTTCTTTGTCTTCCCCCGTCGATCTGGTGTGGTTCTCTCCCATTGGGAAACGTTTGTGGAGTGTTGCAGCTGAAGGAACATCGTGAAAGAAGAGGAGTGTCGCTTGTGGGATCCGAGGGCAGTTTTAAGAGTGGAATTCGTTCGCCTGGATTGGAAAAGAGTGAGATGAGTGATTGACAAATTGAATCTCATTAAACGCATGTTTTTCTACACTAAATTGGATACTGATTTGGAGTGCTTGGGATCACGTTGTATACATCGCACTGAGTGAAAATATACTGATTCCTTGTCGATCTCTAGCCTCCTCCCTTGACCATTGAAAACAGCGAAGTGAGCCCGCTTGTAGTGGTGAGGAAATTATTCACCACATCTGTCCCAACTCTGACTATCATCGGCTCTTCAGATCGAGACCTCTGGGTGAGTGTTGGCCTTATTTTGCACTTTGAAGAGTGGATTTGTAGTGCTGGAATTGACGTTTCCCATCACGTTGCATGTTTGGAGTTGGACTGTCGTGTGTGTGTGGAAGATTTATATTTTATCGCCGTGCACTCCCCATGTGTCATGCTGGTCTACCGTTCATCATAAGAGCCTAGTAAGATCGATTGTAGTTACCTGTTGGATGCCAGAAGGAAAAGCCCCCGTGTGCACACTACACATATTAACTGTTTATCTCTGCTTGAAGTTTTTATGCTGTCTGTCCCAGTGAAAGCCCCGCTCAGCTTGTGACTCTGCCCCCGGCAACACACGTGAGAACTGTTTACCTCTGCTTGAAGTTTTATGCTGTCTGTTCCAGTGAAAGCCCCGCTCAGCTTGTGACTCTGTCTCCTGCCACCCATGTGAGAGCTGTTCACCTCTATTTGAAGTGTTGATTCCGTCTGTTCCAGTGAAGGCCCTGCTCCGCTTGTGACTCTGTCTCCTGCCACCCATGTGAGAGCTGTTCACCTCTATTTGAAGTGTTGATTCCGTCTGTTCCAGTGGAAGCCCGGCTCCGCTTGTGACTCTGTCTCCTGCCACCCATGTGAGAGCTGTTCACCTCTATTTGAAGTGTTGATTCCGGCTGTTCCAGCGAAGGCCCGCTCAGCTTGTGACTTAAGTCTGTTGTAGCCCTGAAACCCACTTGTTCGTCACTCACCACTGTGAGTCTGGCACCAGCGCCAGAAGGAAGTGAGTTCCGACCGTCTACTCACCTGGGATATCCACTTGTTCGTCCTTTACCGCTGTGAGTCTGGCACCAGCGTCAGCAGGAAGTGAGCCCCGACCGTCTACTCACCTGGGATACCCACCTGTTTGTCCTTTACCACTGTGAGTCTGGCACCAGCGCCAGAAGGAAGTGAGCTCCGACCGTCTACTCACCTGGGATACCCACCTGTTTGTCCTTTACCACTGTGAGTCTGGCACCAGCGCCAGAAGGAAGCGAGCCCTGTCCTACCTACTCACCCGCAAGAAGACGGGTTCCTGGAGGTTTTGTGTGGATTACCGCCGGTTGAACCTGGTAACCAAGAAGGATGCTTTCCCGTTGCCGCGGGTTGAAGATTCTCTTACGAGCCTCACTCAAGCTGCCTGGTACTCCACCCTCGACTTGGCCAGCGGCTATTGGCAGGTGCAAATGGACGAGCGTGACCGGGAGAAGACGGCGTTTACCACCCCTTTCGGTCTCTATGAGTGGGACCGGATGCCGTTCGGGCTCTGCAACGCTCCAGCCACGTTCCAGCGGCTGATGCAGCGTTGTTTGGGCAGCCAAGTGATGGATACCACCCTCGTCTACCTTGACGACATCATCACTTACTCCCCCGATTTCAAGTCCCACCTGGAACATCTTGGGCAAGTCTTCCGCTCCCTAGAGCGCTATGGGCTGAAGTTACAGCCTGACAAGTGTCAGCTCTTCCGTAAGGAGGTCAAGTTTCTGGGCCACATGGTCAGTGCGGCTGGGATCTCCGTTGACCCAGAAAAAGTGAGGGCGGTGCAAGAGTGGACCGCTCCCCAGACGGTGCGTCAAGTTCGGTCATTCCTGGGCTTCGTGGGCTACTATAGGCGCTTCATTAAGGACTTCTCCAGAATCGCCAAACCCATCAACCAGCTGTTGGGAGGCACGGGTCGAGCACGGGGTCGAGGGTCCCCCTCCATCCAATGGGACCCAGCCTGTGAAGCCGCTTTCCAGCAGCTCAAGCAGGAACTCTTACAGGCCCCGATATTGGCCTATGCCGACTTTACTCAACCATTCATCCTGTACACCGATGCAAGTCAACTAGGGTTGGGAGCCGTCTTGGCGCAGAAACAACACGGAGAGGAGAAAGTAATAGCCTATGCAAGCCGAAGCTTACACCCCGCAGAGAAGAATGACTCGAACTACAGCTCCTTTAAACTCGAGCTACTGGCCATGAAGTGGGCGCTGGGGGAAAAATTCAAAGACTACTTGTGGGGAGCCAAGGTACGGGTTGTCACGGATAATAACCCGCTGGTGCATTTACAAACGGCCAAACTAGGGGCAGTGGAGCAACGCTGGGTGGCGCAACTGGCCAACTTCGATTACCAGATCCAGTACCGGCCAGGAAGAGAGCACACCAACGCTGACGTGTTATCCAGGTTACCAGGGGAAGGATCGGCAGGCCATACACCGGCCCCAGGACTGGGATCCGACGAGGGATTAATGGTGGGAGTTGTAGAGGCCCCAGGGCAGACGCCTGAGGACCCCCCTCCGTGTTGGGGGTGGGACCCACAACGCTGGAAACTGTGGCAGGGCGAAGATGGAGATGTGTTGCAGGTACGGACATGGTTGGAGCAGAAGACCTGGCCCGAGGGGGCGGAACGTCGAACTCAGACCCGAAGTGTGCGAGGCCTGCTGGGACAGAGGGAAAGGCTCTATTTGAGGGATGGGGTGCTCTGTAGGACGCTTCAGGACCCAGGCCGAGGAGAGGAGGTCTGTCAGATCGTGGTCCCCGAAGGTCGATGGCAGGCTTTACTGGAGGCGTACCATGCTAGGATGGGACATCAAGGGCAGGAGAGGACATTGGCTTTGTTGAGACGACATTTCTACTGGCCTGGGATGGAGGGTACCACCAGGACTTACCTTCAGAGATGCCCACGTTGCACCTTGTTCAAGTCCAGGAGGGAGAAACGGGCACCGCTGGTCCCGATTCAGGCCAGGGCACCTCTGCACATGGTGGCAATGGACTTCCTCACCCTGGGACGGCCGGTGGACCAGATCCAGAATATTCTCGTTGTTACCGATCTGTTCACTAAACATGCTTGGGCCATCCCCACTATGGACCAAACTGCCCTGACCACTGCTAACGCCCTCTGGAAGTACGTGATCCAGCCATTTGGATGCCCTGAAATCCTCCATTCAGACCAAGGGGCTAACTTTGAGTCAAAGGTGATTCATGAATTATGCCAACTGTACGGATGTAAGAAGACCCATACGACCCCATATCATCCTCAAGGGAACGGGGGGTGTGAACGATTCAATCAAACCTTGCTGGGCTTGTTGGGAACCTTGGAGGAAGAGCAGCAGGGCCACTGGGCTGATCGGCTCCCAGCAGTGATACAGGCGTACAACAACAGCATACACAGTACCACCGGTTATGCCCCTACCTACCTGATGTTCGGCCGACATGTGAGGCTTCCAATGGATATGCTTATGGGAACCACTGGGGGAGAAGAGGGAAGTAGTCTGTCCGACTGGGTAGCGAACCACCACCGACGCCTTCAGTCCGCATACGAACAAGTCGCTGGCCGGATTAATCAGGCGGCATTAAAGAGCAAGAGACTGTACGATAGGACGGCCCGAGAAGCCCCGCTACTGCCCGGGGAGAGGGTGCTGCTACGGGATAATCGCCGACAAGGGAAGGGAAAATTGAGCAACCGATGGGAGGCCCAGCCATATGTCGTTCAGCGACAACCCCATCCGGACCAACCTGTATATGCCTTACGGCCCGAAGGGAAGACGGGCCCCGAACGGGTGTTACACCGTAACCTGATCCGCCCTTGCCCGAATTACCCAAAGCCAGTGGTAGAGAACCCACCGGCCGAGACGACTTGGACGCCCCCGCTGGTAGGATGGGCAGTGATCCCGAGGGGCCTAGGCCTAGGACCACGACCTGAAGCACCCATCTCTCCACCCCGACGTTCGCAACGAGAGAATCGGGGTCAGCCTCCAGCCAGGTACGGAGACTGGGTGACTGGAGACCGTTCTCGGGACTAGAACGGTTTGGCAGGGGGGTATGTCACGGGGTGACAAATAATCCCCGGAACTGATTTCACAAGAGAAGTGTTCCCGCCGGGGCACTTTCAGTGTAACACTGTCCCCGGGCCGGTGTGTGTGTCTGTTGTCATGACAACTGAACGGCAGATTGGCAACAGGTGTGGGGACTTCACTCTGAGTGCCTGATTGAAGCCACGCCAGCATTTTGAGAGAATAAAACACAAGTGGAAGAGAAGGCTGGGTGTGTTGTTTTTCTCCTCCGTTGATCTGGAGTGTTCTCTCTCCGTGTGGGCTTGTTGTTTTCTTTGTCTTCCCCCGTCGATCTGGTGTGGTTCTCTCCCATTGGGAAACGTTTGTGGAGTGTTGCAGCTGAAGGAACATCGTGAAAGAAGAGGAGTGTCGCTTGTGGGATCCGAGGGCAGTTTTTTAAGAGTGGAATTCGTTCGCCTGGATTGGAAAAGAGTGAGATGAGTGATTGACAAATTGAATCTCATAAACGCATGTTTTCTACACTAAATTGGATACTGATTTGAGTGCTTGGATCACGTTGTATACATCGCACTGAGTGAAATATACTGATTCCTTGTCGATCTCTAGCCTCTCCCTTGACCATTGAAAACAGCGAAGTGAAGCCCGCTTGTAGTGGTGAGGAAATTATTCACCACATCTGTCCCAACTCTGACTATCATCGGCTCTTCAGATCGAGACCTCTGGGTGAGTGTTGGCCTTATTTTGCACTTTGAAGAGTGGATTTGTAGTGCTGGAATTGACGTTTCCCATCACGTTGCATGTTTGGAGTTGGACTGTCGTGTGTGTGTGGAAGATTTATATTTTATCGCCGTGCACTCCCCATGTGTCATGCTGGTCTACCGTTCATCATAAGAGCCTAGTAAGATCGATTGTAGTTACCTGTTGGATGCCAGAAGGAAAAGCCCCCGTGTGCACACTACACATATTAACTGTTTATCTCTGCTTGAAGTTTTTATGCTGTCTGTCCCAGTGAAAGCCCCGCTCAGCTTGTGACTCTGCCCCCGGCAACACACGTGAGAACTGTTTACCTCTGCTTGAAGTTGTATGCTGTCTGTTCCAGTGAAAGCCCCGCTCAGCTTGTGACTCTGCCCCCGGCAGCACACGTGAGAACTGTTTACCTCTGCTTGAAGTTTTATGCTGTCTGTTCCAGTGGAAGCCCTGCTCCGCTTGTGACTCTGTCTCCTGCCACCCATGTGAGAGCTGTTCACCTCTATTTGAAGTGTTGATTCCGTCTGCTCCAGTGAAAGCCCTGCTCCGCTTGTGATTCTGTCTCCTGCCACCCATGTGAGAGCTGTTCACCTCTATTTGAAGTGTTGATTCCGTCTGTTCCAGTGAAAGCCCTGCTCCGCTTGTGACTCTGTCTCCTGCCACCCATGTGAGAGCTGTTCACCTCTATTTGAAGTGTTGATTCCGTCTGTTCCAGTGAAAGCCTTGCTCCGCTTGTGACTCTGTCTCCTGCCACCCATGTGAGAGCTGTTCACCTCTATTTGAAGTGTTGATTCCGTCTGTTCCAGTGAAAGCCCTGCTCCGCTTGTGACTCTGTCTCCTGCCACCCATGTGAGAGCTGTTCACCTCTATTTGAAGTGTTGATTCCGGCTGTTCCAGCGAAGGCCCGCTCAGCTTGTGACTTAACCCTAATATGCCTTTGGAATCCTGGTTACACTCAGTGCATTTTGGGGTCTATATGACCCCAATATTTATCGACTGATTGTAAAAAAAAAAAACATTTTTAATAATACATATAATATATTATTTGTTTTGTTTACTTCTCATCTATACAGAAATGCTGTGTTTTTGGATATACAAAGCACTTTTGTACCTATTTACCACACAATTCCTCAACTATACCATTAGCTTGCATGTGAAATATGACATTTTTATGAAAAAAATACTTAAATGATCATCTAAATTAAATATAATTTGTTTCAGGATATTGCTCTAGGTGTTAGCTGTATAATTCTGCCATCTGTTGGTCAAAGAAAAGACTGAAGGGATTACAATTTAAGAAATACATTGTTTTGTCCATAGAGGGCAATAGAGATCCATTCATTTTACTGGATGTGGCCAACTGCTCATATCATAACTTTTGTGTAACATTTTGTGAATTTATATATGTATAAACATTTTACAAGACATTAAAAATACATATTATTTCAAATAGTAGAATTTTTGTGGTTTTTGATGCGTTTTGAAATGTCTATTTTTACAAAATACCACATAAATTGCCACATAAGAAACACCTAAAAGACAAGACTTAGAATCAGATTGTAGTTGCATATTATTTATTTTAATGAACACATTAATGTGAAAAAAATAATTAACTTAGGAATTTAGAATCATTTTTTAGAATAATTTAGAAGAAATTAGCACAGAATGAACTGTGTGCAGGACACCAAAGACCCTCTTTGTATACCTTTCGTGTGGAAACAATTTCTTTGTTTTCAAAACGAAGTTGCAGCTCTTAGATCTCAGAGTAAACTTTCTCAAAGTTGAACAAGTCAGTTGTCTTTCATCTCTCCCTTGCTCTCTCTGCATGTGTGTGTGTGTGTGTGTGTGTGTGTGTGTGTGTGTGCATGCATTAGGTCTCACTGATTCACTCACTGCTCTACATTTGTGGCTGATTTCATTTAGATTCCATACAGATGCTCTCTATGATAGTCACACGTGTGTGTGTGTGTGTGTGTGTGTGTGTGTGTGTGTGTGTGTGTGTGTGTGTGTGTGTGTGTGTGTGTGTGTGTGTGTGTGTGTGTGTATTAGGTCTCACCCCTTTTATCTTTGTTCTGCATTTGTGGCTGATTTTATTTGGCTGCTTTGGCAGTCATACCTGTTTGTGTGTGTGTGTATGTGTGTGTGTGTTTGAGTAAGCATGTCTTTTCTACATTGCATTTTTGCTCTAGTACCAGGCCTTCATTTCTGTGTTGAAATTTTCAGATTTATGCTGGAATTACTGATTTTATTAGTCAATTTCTAAAAAAAATGCTTTCAATTGGAGTCACACCTGTGTGTGTGTTTGTGTGCGCGAGCATGTGTGTGTGCAAGTGATCATGTTCGTTCCACATTGCATTTGTGCTCTAGTACCAGGACTTCATTGTGGTATGAAAATTTTCATATTTATTCTGGATTTATAGATTTTTTTTGACAAATGAAAAAAAAAAGAAGATTTTTTTTTAGATTTTCCCATTCATTTCAATGTGGGGTCATAATTGACCCCAAAGGTCATGAGTGTTACTTTTTTTTTTACACACCTTTAGAACAACCTAATCAAGCCCAGTTTTTTTTGTGTGTGTATGGATAGATAATTTAGAAAAAGTCACAAGATTTTATTCCACTGAGATAAAGGGAACCATTATTTTTAACGAAAGAAAAGTCGATTGGGGTCATATAGACCCCAAAGCACAAATGAGGGTTAAGTCTGTTGTAGCCCTGAAACCCACTTGTTCGTCACTCACCACTGTGAGTCTGGCACCAGCGCCAGAAGGAAGTGAGTTCCGACCGTCTACTCACCTGGGATATCCACTTGTTCGTCCTTTACCGCTGTGAGTCTGGCACCAGCGTCAGCAGGAAGTGAGCCCCGACCGTCTACTCACCTGGGATACCCACCTGTTTGTCCTTTACCACTGTGAGTCTGGCACCAGCGCCAGAAGGAAGCGAGCCCTGTCCTACCTACTCACCTGCGATACCTACCTGTCCATAAACTTACCACGGTGTTGCCTCGGATTCCTGGGAAGAGGAAGGAAGAAGATTTTAGATAGGATTTTCAAATTGCTTTTAGACATTAAATAAAGTTGTCATTTTTTTATTCCTGTCTCCTGCCTCCTCCTTTGACGCGCTCCTCAGGGTGATACTGGTCTAGGGGTGGGTGCAGTCTGGCTTGGCCCACCTCGACCTGTGACATAATCGCAAAATTTTATAATGAATTCAAAAGTATTGTATTCCGCACTTTTATTTTAAAAATACTATATAAACAACAGTGCTATGACATTTGGTTTGCAAATACTTTAATCAAATAAGGTGCTTTTTAACAGCAATATTCCCTTTACACATGTGGCGAGTGGGACTTTGTTTTACCGGCAACGCCACCCGGGGAATTTCACCCCGAGAATAGGATTTAACTACTTAATGATAAACTACCCAAAAATAGAGAAAGCACACAGGTTTAATTTATGCACGAAGCCAGAGACGTAGTTCCATTCAAAATACTTTTATTTGTACAAATACTAAAACCATCAAATATGAATATGCATGATGATAAAAGGGGAAAAGAGTACTGAGGCCTTACCAGTAGAGGGACAGAGTCAAGGGGTGTGGGATCTCAAAAAAAGGACCCCCAATCACACGTGGACACTCACACACACACACACAGTGATAACTCTAAAATAGACAAGGGGAAAACACAGCACACAAAGACGCCACCACCAGAGACACCGGTACTGCCACCTTCAGCACTCAGCACTATGGAAGAAAGGACATCCAATTATTGGGAAAAATGAATCAAACCAAAATAAATAAAAATAACTTCAATCTAAGGCAGATCTAGGCAGCAAGTGTGACTTAATAGCTGCCTAGAATTTAACAAAATAACCAAAAATAATTGAAAACTCAGAGATACAGAAATCTCTCAGATCAACACAATATAAAGCCAAAACAGAATCACTTTAAATCACAAGTTAACAGATAAACATAGAAAATCAAAATGGACAATTATAAAGTTTCAGAGAAACCTGAAAGTCTCTCAACTTAAGTAAATGAAACCAAAAGAAAAAGCACTTAATCAGGAATTAACAAATAAACAGAAAATCAAATTGACAATTATGAAGTTTCAGAGAAACCTGAAAATCTTCATCAAAACAAAAAGAAATATGAAAAGAAATATAAAACAAACTCACTTAATCATAAGTTAACTAATAAACTAGACCACTAGGCACTATCCACACACACACACACACACACTAATGAACACGGGCAAGCCACAAAAGGGCAATACTATCCTCGTGTCACACTGAGTCACGTACAACCCTGCCAAACACCCAGTTGGACAACAGATCTGACACTGAACGGCGCGTAAAGACGTTCAACTCCGGGGTTGCGCTCATAAAATTGCTTGTGGACAGTCAATGATAGAAACAAAAGTTGGTTGAGACAAAACAGCAGCACTGCCGGGAAGGGAGTAGCTAGTGCAGATATCAGCACGAACGAAGCGGTTTACAACCCTGATGTACACAAACAAATCAACTTTAGTAATGACTTATACACGCGAAGTCAACTGGTATATATACATACCCGTCAGGGAGCGTCGCACCAATGCACCAATAGTGCCGATAGTACGGCTACACCGAGCCAGTGACAAAACTCAACCCGGTTCTGTTACAGGAAGGATCGGGTTTAACAAGGAGACACTGTCAATTTGCTGTGACTGCACCGCCGGACATGAAATAAATCAGAGCGGAAATGTGCGTCTGACAACAACGTCAGTGTCGAGGTGGCCAACCCCCCTGCCTATAAAGCATGCTGTTAAATCCTGATTGGTCCAGAGAGAGTGTGTAATTAGACCCATTGCGACCAATCAACCTGCTACACACAGTTTAAATATTTATTGTAAATCTCAACTTAAACATTGTAACATACCATGGTCTGGGTGAATACTCGATTCTGATTGGCTGCAGGGTGTCCATTAAAGAGTGATGTAGGACACCTAGTAAAGGAGTTCTAAAACCGTTAGATTTCGATTGTAAAACTATTCAAAATATAAACTAATGTTTAAAAAATGTGTTATTTGGCAAGTGAACATGGTATAAGCGGGTTAATGCCCTTCAAGGTGTCCATTGTCAGGTATTAATGGACTTCTGGCATTAACCCTTACATAACTGCTCCGGGACTCAAGGGTTGAGGATCCAAACGCAGTTTAATGGGTTAATCCACAGACATACACAAAGGCCAGGCAAAGGTCGAAACACAGATGAGCAGTCCAAACAAAGACAACGTCCAGGGCCAAGACAAAACCAAGTATATCCAGGGAACAGAAATAACAACGATCTGGGGAACAAGGCTCAGAAATGCAGTACTTACAGACTAACAAGACCTAGCAAAGAGTGACTGAATTAACCCGGTATATATAGGCAGAAACTAACGAGCAATCGCTGAATACAATCATGGCTGATAGTCTGGGCAGTGGGTTATGGGTAATGTATTTGCTGGAGTGATAATAGTCTGAGGTGGAGTACCCACTGAGAGCCTACTCTGCTCTCATTGGTCAGATGGCCCAGGTCTGTTGTGATCGACAGCGCATATCAGAAATTACATTACATTACATTACACAGTAGCGATGGCATCAGTTTAACTGTTTCAATTCAAGTCTTTTGCAAGAAGTGGCTGATCAACCACTTTCGCAAGCACGACTTGAGCATGTTACTAAGTGTTAAGTTTTTATTAAGTTTGTCAAATATGTCATGGGGTGACGAATATTACACCGGAAGTTGTTGTGGCGGGGAGCACTTCCGGTGTAACACAAGGCCGGTTCCGGTGATACACAGAAGTAGGAAAAACACGCAGAGAACGAAAGCTAATGAGGGGATTCGTTGCCAGCTGTGCGGGGAAAACATATAAACAGGCGATTGGACTAGGAGGGATATAAAAAGAAGCTGACGCTGCAGAGAAAGGGCAGTTGGGGGAGCGAAGAAGGATCGGTGGAGACGCAGTGGAGACACAGCGAGGAAAGGACTAGAGGCAGAGAGACTGGATTCATCCTAAGATAAGTGCCTGGTTATTCTCTGTCGTAAACATTCTATGAAGAAGTACTGTGTTGACATACTGCTGAAGTTCCTCTGTCTATCTTCTGAAGCTGGATGTTTGGAAATGACACAGCAGTGAGAGCCCTGTTTGTATCAACACACGTCGAGGCTGTCGTCTGGGTCCGCACTCTGCCTTAAAGGGTTAGTTCACCCAAAATTGAAAATAATGTCATTAAAGACTCACCCTCATGTCGTTCTAAGCCCGTAAGACCTCCGTTCATCTTCGGAACACAGTTTAAGATATTTTAGATTTAGTCCGAGAGCTTTCTGTCCCTCCATTGAAAATGTATGTACGGTATACTGTCCATGTCCATAAAGGTAATAAAAACATCATCAAAGTAGTCCATGTGACATCAGTGGGTTAGTTAGAATTTTTTGAAGCAGCGAAAATATACTGACTCTAAATAAGACTTTATTTAGCATTGTATTCTCTTCCGGGTCTGTTGTCAATCCGCGTTCACGACTCCACAGTGACGCTGCTGACGTTTTTACAGTGTGCGTCTCCCTCAGTCTATAAATGAAGCTCGGGCGCACCAGATAACACGTCATCAGCGTCTTACGTCATCAGCGTCACTGTGGAGTCGTGAACGCGGATTGACAACAGACCCGGAAGAGAATACAATGCTAAATAAAGTCTTATTTAGAGTCAGTATATTTTCGCTGCTTCAAAAAATTCTAACTAACCCACTGATGTCACATGGACTACTTTGATGATGTTTTTATTACCTTTATGGACATGGACAGTATACCGTATATACATTTTCAATGGAGGGACAGAAAGCTCTCGGACTAAATCTAAAATATCTTAAACTGTGTTCCGAACATGAACAGAGGTCTTACGGGCTTAGAACGACATGAGGGTGAGTCATTAATGACATTATTTTCAATTTTGGGTGAACTAACCCCTTAATGATCTGAGGTTTGTGCATGAATTGAGTGTGTTGCAGTGTATACACGAGTGTGGGATGCCGCAGAGTGTACGGGCGACCAGCCTATAATTCCTCGACAAAGCTGTGAAGTATACGTAATGAAAAGAATACTTGTTACAGATTATAAATGAGTTATAACTAACAGATAGATACTAGCTAGTCTTCAAGCTTCTTGCATCTGGGAAGTTGAACCCATCCAGATTTTTGTCAGCAAGGAAGAGCAAAGTCTCCTCCCAATTATTCTTCTTATAAAGTCTTGAATCCATTGTTCATGCAGGTATAATGAGTGACTCTTGACTTGAGAGTTTACTGGACTGAGGGAAACAGCACTGAACAATGACCTCTTTATTCATCAGTACATTTCAGATGGTTATATTTTTTATTAGTCCAGCAAGTTCCCTACATTGGCTGTGTCACACTGAGCTGTGAATTTCTTATTATGGCCTTTTCTGTTTTTACGTCTAGATGAGGGGTCAGGTAAAGCGAAGGAAATGCCATTCTCATATTGTCTATTTTCCACAACCCCCCTTTCCGTCTGAGTCCAGTGGAGAGCCTGCTAAAGCTGTGAAGTATACGTACCGTCTTCTCCGTCTGAGTCCAGTGGAGAGCATGCTAAAGCTATGAAGTATACGTACTCTCCTCTTCGTCGAGTCCAGTGAAGAGCCTGCTAAAGCTGTGAAGTATACGTACTCTCCTCTCCCTCTGAGTCCAGTGGAGAGCCTGCTAAAGCTGTGAAGTATACGTACCGTCTTCTCCGTCTGAGTCCAGTGGAGAGCATGCTAAAGCTATGAAGTATACGTACTCTCCTCTTCGACGAGTCCAGTGAAGAGCCTGCTAAAGCTATGAAGTATACGTACTCTCCTCTCCGTCTGAGTCCAGTGAAGAGCCTGCTAAAGCTGTGAAGTATACGTACTCTCCTCTCCCTCTGAGTCCAGTGGAGAGCCTGCTAAAGCTGTGAAGTATACGTACCGTCTTCTCCGTCTGAGTCCAGTGGAGAGCATGCTAAAGCTATGAAGTATACGTACTCTCCTCTTCGACGAGTCCAGTGAAGAGCCTGCTAAAGCTATGAAGTATACGTACTCTCCTCTCCGTCTGAGTCCAGTGAAGAGCCTGCTAAAGCTGTGAAGTATACGGTCTTCTCCGTCTGAGTCCAGTGCAGAGCCTGCTAAAGCTGTGAAGTATACGTACCCTCCTCTCCATCGAGTCCAGTGAAGAGCCTGCTAAAGCTGTGAAGTATACGTACTCTCCTCTCCGTCTGAGTCCAGTGAAGAGCCTGCTAAAGCTGTGAAGTATACGTACCCTCTGCTCCGTCTGAGTTCAGTGAAGAGCCTGCTAAAGCTGGGGAGCATATTCACTCCTTCCTCTATTCGGATCCTGTTGAAAAGAACGTTGAAGCTACTAACAGTAATTGCTTTTAAAGAGATGTTTTAAAGAAAATAAAGAGATTTTATACTTACCTTTCGTTGTCCTGCCTGCTGTGTCCTGTGGTGCAGCTCCTCACGGTGGTGTGCAAGTCAGGGGTGACGGCCGGTCATTTAAGTGCACACCCCGACCTATGACAAAAGTGGCGTAGTCGGCAGGGTTTTTACCACCGTGAGTTGGAGCGGCCATAGGTTCACAAATGGGGCACGACGAGGTACCAGCGGTTCGACCTCAAGTCATGCCGGTTTTTATGGGGGCCCCTTGGGCGCAAAGATACGGAGGTCCTGGATCAGAACTAAGCCTCCAAGACTGGAAGACGCAGACGGAATACCTTGCGGGGTTACAAGGATTGAGCGAGCAGCAGAAAGTACAGTTCGTGCTGGGGTCACTAGAGGGTGAAGCTAAAAGAGAAGTTCAAGCCGCACCAGGAGCCACACGGGCTAACGTCAAAGCCATCTTTGACTTTCTGACTGAGCTGTACGGCGATGCCACCCCAGTAGCTGCCCTCAGGGCCCAGTTCTTTAATTCTCGGCAGGGGCCTAGGCAAACCTTGCGGGCATTTTCACTGAAGCTGCGGGAATAGTTTGCTAGATTGCAGGGACGCCGTAATCATGGTTTGGGAGATGAAGATACTTTATTACGAGATCAATGTGTCTTGGGGCTTTACGGTTACAGCTTCGGCGGGACCACACGCTGTCATTTGAAGATCTTCGACAAGAGGATTTGGCCCTGGAAGTTGACCAGATGGAGACAGCTGATTTACCGGTCTGTATGGCTGCTAGTAGTGCGTGTGTGCCCACTCTTTCGGAGGTGATTGACTGGAAGCAGAAACTACGTACAGAGCTTCTGGAGGATGTCAAGGGACAAATGACGGAATTGTCTAAAACTCTTGGAGGAGTTGCGCAGGGGTCGGCCAAGTGGGGCACCTGTGTTACGTGAACGGGCTTACTCGGATGGAAGTCGGGAGCCCGGAAGTCGTCTTGGACGACCGGCCAGCTCCAGGTTCCAGTGGGATGACCAGGGTCGGCCGATTTGTAACAGTTGTGGGGAGGCGGGACACATTAGTCGTCAGTGTGGCCACTGACGTGGTTCCCAGGGGGGTTTTTAGTTTCATCGGCCACTGTGGGTCAAGTGATCGGGACCCCCGCGAGTGACCCCGCCCGTAGGTAGCCACTGTGGAGATTCGGGTTAATGGGGTGGAGATTGAATGCCTGGTTGACACTGGGTCCCAAGTCACCCTGTTCTCTGAGAGTCTATCTAGAGAACTTTTCGAAGATCATCGGATTCAGGGAGCGGAGGCCTCACGGCTTACTCTACGAGGGGCAAATGGACTGGATATTCCTTACACCGGGTATGTGGTCGTCGATTTTCACATACAAAATGTCCCCGTACAGCAAAAGGTGGTTGTCATTGTTCAAGACCACTGCTTGGGTGCTCACCGTGTGTTGCTCGGTATGAATGTCATCTCAGACTGTTGGGAGGAGCTGTTTAAGAACAGGCCGGTTCGCGCCCCTCCGACGACAGAAAAACGAAAGTGGGAACGTATCCTGGCCGACTGATTCATTCGGCTGGTAGTAGAGAGTACCGCGTAAGACGTTGGCCGGGTGGTCTGCCGGTATGCCCTGTCGGTTCCAGCACGGAGTGAGGCTGTCATCTGGGTCAGGCTACCTGCTGGGTCTTTTGGGCCGGAACACTGGGTCCATTGGGACTGTCAGTCCATTGAGGTGGCCCGAGGGCTAGCCGTGGTCCATTGGGGCTGGGTTTCCGTAAGAGTGTGGAATGTGAACCCATATCCTGTCAATCTCCGTCGTCACCACCGTTTGGCCTGAGTTACCTCGGTGAGCCCCCAACAAGTGTGGGAGAGCAAGGACGTTTGCTTCAGTCAAGTGAGCCCTGCGGTGGTAGAGGTGGCCGTTAGGCAGGTAGAACAAAGGCCAGAGTTCTCGGAGGACGGAGTGCCGGACCATCTTAAGGGAGACTCCTTGGAGGGAGGCGGCTTGGAAGAGGATCAACAACTCCGCTGTCATATCAATTTATCTCCCGAGTCTTTCTGGTAGAAATGGTATTTTAACTGCTATATATAATTATACCTTATATAGCATTATCCTTTCTTTGTTAGGAACCCCGTACACCCAACCCTGTGCTGTACATAAAGGGACGTGCCTTGGTTGAAGAGTCTCTCCTAGAAATATTGATGGAAGGGGAGAAGGTCTGTGAAGTGGATGATCTGACCATGGCTCTTGTTGTTCTGATGGCAATACACTTCATTTTTAACATTGAGTATACTGCAAAGATGAGAAATACTCTGAAATTTGTTGAAAAGTTTTTAATGTGCCATAACGCAGAAACCAAAATACCACTCACAGTGATTAAAATGGCCAATTTGTTGTTTGACTGAATGTGTGTGTGTGTTTGTGTGTGTAAATACATGATGTAAATGGAATGGGTTATTGTGAACATTATATTTTTCCCTAAATATTCTGAATATATAAATATATAATATAATAATATAAAATGTAACACCCAGAGATTAAAATAGGCCAATTCAGTGTAAATATATGATGTAAATACATTAAATGGGTTAATAATATTTATTGTGAATATTCAGTTGCATTCTGTTAGTTTTTTTCATGAAATATAATATTCTATTAGTTTTAGTAAGTCTTAATTTGTACTATCTGTCCTGTGTTCAAATTTGTATATGCCTATATTAAATACATATTTCAAGAAGAATAATAGGTTGTGTCTGTGATCTGTTGTGAAATGGGATTAAAGTTGTAATGTATAATAATCATAATAATAATAATAATAATACAAATACATATATTCTAAAAAGGTTAAAAATGGAACCCATGCGGTTCATTAATGCACCTTTAAGTGAAGGTTCCAATTAGAACCTTTTCAAAAAGGTTAAAAAATGAACCTTTAAAGGGGAGATGAAACATCCATGTTTTGGCACTGGTAGTAGCTACATATATTACAAAAATCACCTTGCCTAATTTTTTTTTTTTTAAGTTGTTAAAACCACATATATGACAAATTATTTTCGTAATTTCTAGATAGCTTTCTAGATAGCGAGTCGCCATTTTGAAGAGACGTCACAGCCTACGTAACGGGGTTGGTTGGGTCCAATGGTTAGTGAAGAGAATGCAGCATTTCTTTACCTGACTGAATGCGCGCTTGATTTAAAATGGAGGAAGACGAACTTGAAAGACCTGTTGAGCCCGTGTGTCCCATTGCCTATGCATTTGAGCCGATACGGCGTGAGAACCGAGCAGTGGTACGTCGGTATGTCGAACAGCCGGTGGTGGTTTGGGGAGAAGAGCGGGTTGGGAACGCTACCTGGTGTCAGTGTGGCTGCTGTACTGCGATGCCCACCGTTTCAGAGTCTATCTGCTGTCAAGAGGCTGATCTTGACCATGTATTGCGTGGTCAATCTTGCATCACCATGGCGTGCACATTTACTATGCTGTGCCGGGAGGTAGACGTGTTGGAAGTGGCAATGCTCTCCCTGAAGGATGTCCGAGCGGAGACACTGGAGCGTCCCATCAATAGCTGGTAAGTCGCCGCCAAATGGACCGATAAAAATAGCTACATGCTAACTTACTGGACTAACTGTTAGAGACAAGAAACGGGAATATGATGGCAGACATCGCGAACAATGTTTCCATGTGCAGTTAGTTAACATATAACGTAGACGTCGTCTTTTTGTTTGGTAATGTTACTAAAAAATCACTAAGTTAGCGTAAGCTAACGTTGGTTCATGCTTACAGCTGTTAGCTTATAATGACTGTACCTAATGTTAGTTGTTTGCAGCCAAAGCACCGTGTTGTACACATATTTATGTCGTATAAGTTATTCCTAATAGTCAACCAGGTTTATTGTCAATAACTTTTGAGTGAGATCATTACTACACAGCAGCCATATTCTGTAATTTCTGTGGCTCCTCAGTCTCCATCACTATTAGGCTACTAGGCTAGGTAAGCAGCTACCTGTCTTTCACTGTCTCTTTCACTAACTTAACGTTACTCTGACTATTGCTATCTTTGTATTTCACTATCTCTGTCTTTCACTATCTCTGTCGTTCACTATCTCTATTTTTCAATGTCTCTTTCAGTTTCACTATCTCTGTCATTCACTCTATCTCTATCTCTCTCATTCACTGCACACAGAGCCAACCAACCCCGTGACGTCACAGGTTAGAATTCTGCAAAATGGCGGTGCCCTGGCCGCGAAAGTTAAAACGTTTTTTCTTTTATATCCTTACATTTTTCACGTTTCTAATATATTTTTTGATTATAGTGGAAATCCATCTTGTAAATTATGTAAGCTTGATTGAGTGCTTAATCTCCCCTTTAAGGTTCCCCCACAGTTGCAATTTCCAAGAACCTCAAAAGGTTCCTTTTTGAACCTTTTCTTCTTAGAGTGTAGTTCACCCAAAAATGAAAATTATCCCAAGCTTTATTCACCCGCAAGCCATCCTTGGTGTATATGATCTTTTATATGACCAGATGTATTTAAAAATATCCTTAGTCCTTCAAGGTTTATAATAGTTATGAGTGACAGCCCAAATGTTTTAAAGGAGGATCTTTGTCTTACACAAATGCATCGATTCGCTTCAGAAGGCCTTTATGATTGTGTTGTACAATGCTTCTCTGAAGAGGCATCTTTTCTTATAGTTTTTAAAATAATACTTCAGTACAACAGTGTTCCAGGTTGTAAAATTTCATGTAAAAAAACGTATCATCCCAACTTATAGATACTGTTGTTGTACTAGAATTGGTAAGGTGTTTGTTTTCCAGGGAAGAAGTTCCAGGTTGTGAAATCCCACACATTCACAGAGCTGTGTATACATTCCAGGGCAAAGAATTAAGGAGCGTTAACCTTTTAAAGGGAACCCCGACTATTAAGACACAAAGGCCTAAATATGCTACAACTGCTCTCTCCTACAAAAATATATAGTTAGAAATACATAAAATATTTTTATTATTTAAAAAATCTCCACAGTGTTTACAGAATTTGAACTACGAAGGCCGCCATTATTTTTGCGTGCGCAATGCATTCTGGGTCGATGATGCATATTGGTTGTGTTGGTTGTGTTCAGAACAGAGAGAGGTGAGCTAATAGCGCTAAGTTTAACTGTAGCTACATCCTAAAAGTGAATATAATGCCACATTGTGCAGCGTTTGGTTGTAATTTCCAGTCCAAAGGCAACAGGGGGAGTGATGTAAGCCTCCACTCCTTTCCAAAGGAGAAGAAAATAAGAAAAGAGTGGGAAGTTGCTTGTGGACGAGTACAACTCCCTAAAGACCCACGGCTGTGTTCCCGTCACTTCAGCCCTGATGCGTTTGAGGCATTTAGTTGGCTAAAAGAGCTCACAGGTGCAGCTAGTTACAAGCGAAGACTAAAACCAAATGCTGTGCCTTCAATTTTCCCCCACCAGAAGCATAAGCGTCCGCGCATAGCGAGTGAAAGCCGCGCTAACAAACGACAAAGGCAAGCGACTCTGGACACTCTACTGCTAGGATGTAAACAACCCGCTCCTGCGGTTGCAGTCGCGGAAGACGAATCATCGGACACTACGCCGATCATGGAGGTAACCGACAATCCACCAGATGCTGTTAATGAATCCACTGTAACGTTAGGCCTACAGTGTTCTCCTAGTATGGTTGATGCAGCAACGCAGATGGATGTTAACCAGTCGGATGCAGCGGTACAGTGGCCAGCTGATGTGTACTACCCGGTAAAAAAGGACCATAGTTACACAGGTAAACATGAAATTGAGATGGGCAAACGTGTACAGGAGGATGACATTGATAACTCCCAGGATCTGTTCCTCTCAGATGATGAACTTGGCAAACAGAGTCAACCACAGTACAGTCACTTTGATCCGGAATACATAGTAAGTTCATCTGAGTTTTCTCAAAGCACCCAGGAATCACAAGCTTCAACCAACACGCATAAAGAAATTAGGCTTTTTCTAGTTTTTGAGGAACAGTTAAACCAATTGCTTCAGCGTTGTTTAAAGTGTGGCGCCCTGATTGTCCAGGAAGAAGTGAAAGAGCTAAAAATTGAAGGATCACAGTTGACCAGAGGTGTGGACTCGAGTCATGTGACTTGGACTCGAGTCATGAATTTGATGACTTCAGACTCGACTCGACAAAATGTACAAAGACTTGCAACTCGACTTGGACTTTAACATCAATGACTCGTGACTTCACTTGGACTTGCGCCTTTTGACTCGAGAAGACTTGCTACTTCCCATGTAAACTGGGGGGGGGGGAAATGTTCACACGGCCGCGCCGCTCTCTGTTTATCTGCATCTGTGAAAAAAATGTGCACCACCTGTATGCATGCAGAGAGCACGCGCGCTGCCTGCACGACATCCAATCACTGTAGTCCCACATTGTTTTGATTCGACATCATCTAAGCAGGCACATTGCAAGACAACCAATGAAGCGCAACAAGCAACAACGCGCCAGTTGGCAAAAGGAACAAATAAGTCGTCGTAACAACAAATTATTTAGATCAGTGGACAGGGCGCATATGAACGAGCAGAGACAGAGGAGCCCCGGTCGCGCGCGCGCTTTCACCGTCTTCACACAACACGAGCGCTGTATGCTCTCTCTCTCCCTCGCCTCGCACATATCAATATACGATAGTAAAAGGTAGGAAGACCGATTGTGTTTTATAGATCAGTAGTTTGTTCAAATAAAGTGTTTGATAAGTTAACAAGTAGCCTACATGTTCAGGAAAGGCATAATACAAATTGAATGGGTTAATGATTATTGCTGTTCTGAGGTTTCTTATAAGCTACTGTTAAATCGTTGTTATTTTTGAAGAAGCATTAAGGCCATTGCACACTGAGTCCGAAATTTTCGTATGCGTTTTTTCGTATTCGTGATTCGGTGGCTCTGAATTGTGAAAGCACCATTCAAACACCATTCAAACTGCTTGTTACGGATGCGAAAAACGCAGAAAATCGAACCCGTTTCGATTTTTACTCTTGCCTCTGAGGAGAAAACAACACGGGAATAGCGACAATTGTGCATATAAATGACTACTTGTATGGCTTGTATTACAACTTGTCTGCAATTTTCTACATCCTTTTGTGAACGTCGTTTTACACTTGTATGCTGCACAGCGGGTCATTTTACAAGTGCCGTCGGAGCTACCGATCTCTGTATAAACGGCCGTTGGAGCCCTCTGCTGGTAGGGAATAGTAAGATGACCGCTCGAACACTTCCGGTGGCTTCACTGCTTGGTGGCAGTTTAGAACGTCATGAGCTATCCAGTCATTATATAGATCAGTGACCGTAACTTACTAGCTGCTGCATATTTACTGTATCAACGAGATGAGGCAGCAGTAGACCTGCAAATACAAGCATTTTTTTGTGAAAATTAAATTTTCAGTTTTTTTTACTGTATTTGATTAATGTCATTGTATAAAAAGGTTTAAATAAATACAAATTAAATACAATTACAGACATACATGATTTGTATACATTTTATTTCTGTGGTAAGAGGACTTGAAATGACTCTAAACTAAAATGGTAGGACTTTGGACTCGACTTGAGACTTTTTGGCTTTGACTCGACTTGACTCAGGACTCGAGGGCAAAGACTTGAGACTTACTTGTGACTTGCATAACAATGACTTTGTCCCACCTCTGCAGTTGACACTTGAGATCACATGTGCTAACAGCTGTAGTTACAGATGGCAGTCTCAGCCTACTCTGAGTGGGACCAAAGGGACAGGAAACCTGCTTTTAACAGCATCGGTTTTCTTCAGTGGCATACATTTTGCTAAATTTGAGCGTTTCTGTAGTAACATGAACCTCAAAACAATAAGTGAAGACACATTCACATCACTGAGGAAGAAGTTTGTGTTTCCTGTCATTCAAAAAACGTGGATTAAAGAGCAGAGTACAGTGTTAACTACAATGAAATCACAAGAAGAAGTTGTTCTCTGTGGAGATGGCCGGTGTGACTCTCCGGGGCACTCAGCCAAATACTGTACATACACTTTTTTAGATGCACAAAGTCAAAAGGTTGTGGACTTCAAGGTAATTAGCTGCACCCAAGTTTCGAGCTCTAATACCATGGAAATCAAAGGTTTTAAAGAAGCTCTCAAAACCATAGAAGAAAATGGAGTGAAGGTCTCAGCCATCTCCACTGACAGACATCCACAAATCGTCAAAGAAATGAGGGTCAGTAATCCAGAAAAACACCATGAATTTGAACCTTGGCATGTGGCAAAAGGAGTCCAAAAAACTGGCAACTGAAGCTAAGAGAAGTGAATGTGAAGGCCTGGGACAGTGGATTCCATCCATTGTAAATCATTTGTGGTGGAGTGCACAAACCTGTGAGGGTAATGCTGAAGTGTTGAAAGAGAAGTGGATATCTGTAATACACCATGTTACCAACCGACACGACTGGCCAGGGAACAGTCACTATCACCAATGTTCTCATGAAGACGAGAAACAAGTTCTTGATGAGACGAGCCAGAGAAGCAAGCTTTGGTTAAAGCCAGGATCTGAAGCCCATAACGCACTTGTGAAGGTTGTGAAACACAAGCGGCTTTTGAAAGACCTGGATCATCTGACAAAGTGCATCCACACAACAAAACTAGAGGTATGATCAAATACAGGCATATTTAACCCTTGTGCATCAATTAAAAAAAGTTACACATAGCTACATAGAGGACAAACATGTCCACGTCAAAAAACTGTCATACATTTTTTAGTCTTGGGAGCACAGACTTAAGTTTGGTATAATTTTAAAGAACACCCCATGGCAGATTATTGCTGAAATTATTTATTTGCTTTATTTGATTATTAAATATTCCATTCATTATGATGTGGCAGGATGTGACTCACATATTTTAATAGTTTATTTCAAATTCAAATTTGTTTCAGGTGTATCACTCCATGTACCTGAAATTTTTACCCAGCACTAATATATATATATGGGGGGGGGCGGATTGTTAAATATGTACATAGGGGGGGCCCCAAGGAAAAAGGTTGGGAACCACTGAGTCATAGTGCTTGCAAGGGAGAGGATTGATTACAGTTCACACACCTGTTCCCTGTTCACATTCTTTACTGGATCTCTTATTAGCGCTGTGTAGTAACAGCGTCGCATGATCACGATCGGCTCGCGCTGCACTGGTCCAAACTGATAAACGGTCCGTCAACCACACAATAACGAGCAGTTTCGTTCCGCTTGCATTATGTTTGCCATTTGATGTTGGGCACTGTTGTGGTCGCGCCGGCGTCTCATGAGCGCGCTTGCCACGCGCAACGCTCCTTCATTTGAAATAACGAAATTGTAATTGAAATCGGCATTGTTAGCATATGATTTTTTAAAAACTTTGAAAAAATATTTTTATATAAAATTATTAATAGAACATTTTATGCATCTTTATTCACCTCAAAGCATCCGCTCCCGCGCCCAGGTTGGGAACCAATGCACTATGTGACACTGGTTATTGCACATTAAACTGTTCCTAACACCTTGTATCTATTTTCCATACTTCTGTTTTTGAACAGGCAGTTTTTCAAGATGGGGAGAGTGTTGGTGAACCCAAGTTCAAAATCTCATGGAGCAAAGTCCACAAGACATTCAGAGCAAGACCAGTGCCTGTTGAAAAGGACTATGGCTACATGACAGCTATGATTGCAGATGTTCTGTCCTCTGTGTTAGATTCAAAACAGGTCATGGACATGAGAGTTAATCCAACACATGTCATGGCTCCACAAGAGAGACTATCCAGATCACAGATCATTTTTCAAACACAGCAGTTATCACGTTTCAAGTAGCTGCATTATTACGAACGCATGGCGTACATACCAGCATAGTTCAAATGCACGGAATCTTTCATTTTTAATTCTAGTCAAGCACACGTAGTACTTAAAACATACATTTTATATTGGAGTACATGCAACATTTTTTTTTAAACATTAACATTTAGTATCCTATTTTGTTGCATAGCTTGTTTTCTTGACAAAATGCCTTCAAATGTCAACTATTCAGCTATAGGTTATTAAAATCCCTCCATGCCTCATCTCCTTCTGCATGATCAGTGTCTTCATATTCAAACCCTGTATAGATTCCACTTGGTTCAGAGTAGACGTTTCTTATTTTGTTAACTGCACATGATGGAATGACTCTGCGGACTCTTCTCCCTAGCCAGCCATGCATCCACCATGTAAACTGACGATATGAGGCATATCTGTAAGACCTAAAAGGCAGAATTTTTAAAACAATTATACTATTATGTTATGAAAAAATTATTTAAGCTGTTTGTCTTAACCAATAAAACAGCTGAAGCCTTCACTGGAAGCGCACAGTCCAGTTAACTTTTTTTCCACTATTTGTAGGCTACAGTGTAGGTACTGTAGGCTACCATGTAGGCATACTTAGGTAACCATGTTCAAGTTTGACTTGCCTATTAGTGACCTGGTTGCGATTTGGTAGACCAGCACTATGCCGGTCATGGAGGCTGACAAGGGCAGCCCATAAAACATCCTGATTGAGGCAAACTGCGTTTTTATGTTTTCAAGAAGACTTAATTCACTAAATTTGGTTCACAAAATGAGACCCACAATCTTATTTAAAAATATAATCAATAAAAAATGTAATTTCACTATCTTCACGAAGAGTGCATGTAGATACACCGCCTTTAAGGATTTGAACATTGGTGAGTAATGTTAATAAGGCACATAACTGCTTCCTAAAAAAATCTGTAATTGTTGGTAATTACACTGTTGTAGAGGACAGACAGGTCAGGAAACTGGTCAATAAAGGACTGCTCTGCATGTGCACAGTCCTCTTCTGTTAAGAAAGGGTAGATGCCAAATGTTATTGGTGTGGTCAGAGAGGATCCCATCTCTTGTAAGTACATGTTTGCAACGACTATGGAATTGGGTAGCAGGTCTTCACTTAACTTTTTGAAGCAACCGCCTTCTCCCAAGGCATTTGGGACACCTCTCCCTGCAAAAAATTAAAGGAGAACTCTGGTCAATTTTAACATTGAGCTCAATTTTTTGTAAATTTGGAGTGCTGTCAATACAGAGAACAACGACAAAAATCGGTGTTGCCTACACTGTTTTATCCTATTTTTAAAATTTGCACCCTATTGACTTGAATGGGGCAAGTTTTAAACCTGCTTTTATCCTCTTAACATATTTGATGTGTCATTACAAGTGCCCAGCCATGTTGAGTGATTCCTTAAGAGTGAACACGAGTGAATCTGACTGCAGTAGATGTGAAAGATATTAATAAAAATGATGTTATATCAGCCAGCGCAAATACCTGTATTTAGTTCCTGTTTTCGGTGGAAGTCCAAAGTAGTCGATTGTCGAGTTCACGCGCGTGATCATAGCAACTAAACCTATGCGCGTGAACTCGACAATCGACTACTTTGGACTTCTACCGAAAACAGGAACTAAATACAGGTATTTGCGCTGGCTGATATAACATCATTTTTATTCATATCTTTCACATCTACTGCAGTCAGATTCACTCGTGTTCACTCTTAAGGAATCACTCAACATGGCTGGGCACTTGTAATGACAAATCAAATATGTTAAGAGGATAAAAGCAGGTTTAAAACTTGCCCCATTCAAGTCAATAGGGTGCAAATTTTAAAAAAACTGGTTGCTAATAAGAATAAGAATACCTGGTATTTTGTGGACATTTCACGAGTCCACTACTCTTCCTACACCAATACGGCCTATCTGGCAGAGGTGGAAAGAGTAATAAAATGTTGTACTCAAGTAAAAGTACTGTTACTTAAGTGAAATTTTACTGAAGTACAAGTAAAGTTACCAGTCTAAAAATCTACTCAAGTAAAAAGTAGCTCATTTAAAATGTACTCAGAGTAAAAGTTACTGAGTTATTTTTTTAACAGCTGGGTGGGGTAGGGGATTCTCGTGTAGTTGAAAAAAGACAAGGGAATATAAATCTCAAACTAGTTGTTTTTAATTGAAAGAACACCTTTACAAATTAAAGTGCGAAAATAAAAATAAAAGAGATGATTTTAGTGCAGATCATCCAATAAAACATTTTAAACAATACTACAACAACTGAATATGGCATGAACTGTGGATTCAGTAGAGCATCCTTTTCTTAAACACAAATGACAGACTTACTACAAAGTAAGTAACAGATACTTTCACTAGATAACAGACCTGTCGAATAACAAAACGTCAAATGAACAACATGGTACATTCTTTTCTGTATATCTTTACAGTTTATTTGTGTGTCCATCTTTACACTATGAATTTTTTGTTAAGTTTGAGTAGCAGTTGGTTTTCAAAATTAGTAGAGTTCATATTCGCCCGCTTTGCAGTGAATAACAGTCCAGCAGTGCTGAAGAGACGCTCACAGGCAGCTGAGGCAGGAAGACCAGAGTTGAGTTTGAGAGAAAGGTTTTTGATGTGTGGAAATGAGTTCAACAGATCAATTTGGTTTGAGATACAAGCAAGGTACCCATTTAGCTCCCCTGTACCTTGTGACCTTCTGGACTTCATTGAGGAGAAGAAATCTTCTTCATCTGATGAATGTTGCCCAACTTGCTCCACCGCTGCCTCTGCCATCTGGTCAATGTGTTGTCTCACATAGACCAGACCTGTTGAACGACAACACACAACAATGCATATTTAATATTTTGGTCAATGCAGAAACTGCAAAGATTAATTTTACTGTACTTGTACAACACTGAATTATTGAGTAGTAACAAAATAGCCAAAACTGGGATTGATAATTAACAACTGATTACACTATGATATAAAACAATGAAATCATACCTGCTTCTTTGATTTCAGCCCTCTCAGTCCAGGTGTTCTTGAACTTTGGCAGAAGGATTGCAGCAGCAATTAAATCAGGGTCTTGCATCATCCCACCAAAGCGCTTTTGGACACCATCCTGAACTGCTCTGATAAGGAGTAGACACATTTTGGAGGATGTCTCCAATCTGCTGAGTTTTGCTTGTAACTGGAAGATCACCGGCAGGAGCCACCCCATGTGTGTGTTGGTCTCAGACTGAACAATGTTCAATGCCTTCACAACAGGTTTCATAACAGTGCAATACTCAGTCAGGAAAACAATTTCAGCTGGACTCCGCCTGTAGGACATACAACAAAACGCAGCTTTTTAGACATTTCTTGCAGGAATAGGTGTGGAATAAATATTAAAAGAAATATAAGAAGGGGAACTTTGGGAAATTATTTTCATTTGTGTTACTTTATAATTATTTTATAAAGTAATTGTGCCAGAACCGGAAGTGAGGGGCGGAGTTATTGACAATGAGACAAGCATGACGAAGAGCACGGTGAGTTGTCTAACGTTTTTGACAACATGTGGTGAAAAATGATCGCATAAATTATTAAGTTCTGCATTTATCTGCTAAATATTTAATTTGTGCTTAACTTTATTATCCTATTGAAGCTTGAATATGTTGTCATACTTTATTGTATTAAAGTACTGGTTCGCTACATTTTTGCGTGTTGTAAATGGGCCTTGCGGTGACGTTTTGAAGACGTTTATCTTGTGAAGGTGTTAAAGTGTTTGTTCCACGTTCCTCTGTTATATGCATTGTTTGTGAGTTAATGTTACCTTATAGTTGAGGTTTTTTTTTACGTTGATATTATTGTGTGGTGCTTTCATCTCTTGTAGAGACATATAACGATTCAGAGAGGTGACTCATTACCTGAGCTGCAGCAGTGCAACAAGTGCTGCAGCTATTACCACTGCCCTTTTTGTTCGGCCAGTGTATTTAAGCCAGCCAAACTAGTCAAATTAAAAAGTCATGTTCAAATAAAAGTCACTTCAACAAGGCAGTTTTCTGTGGAGGTATGAATCTCTTGAATTATTTGTTTAATACATGTACACCCAATATATTATAGCATAATAGTTTACTGATTTATTTCAGGCTTCACTATACACAGATGTGGACTGGGATGTAGAACAGCACTGCATTACCACTGCCCATACTGTGATACTACAGTTTTAAGGAGAAGGGATTTTGAGACGCATGTACAGGTTTGCAAAAAAAAAAAAAAAAAAATGTTGATAACATATACATTATTGTTTCTTTGTAGCACTCGGAAGGCTCTGAGACTTGGAATTGAAAACTTAATCTCAGATCAAGACATAAAATCACAATTAACATTTCTTGCCATGTGTATGTATATATATATATATATATATATATATATATATATATATATATATATATATATATATATATATTGTAATGGAAATTTTACTTCTAGATGTGTTCTTTTATTTTAGATGTGTTCTTTTACTTTTAGATGTGTTTTTACTTCTGGATACATACAACTTGTATTAACGTTGAACCTTTATTTACTCATAAGCATTTAAAGGAATATAATCAAAAGCACATTATTAAAGATATAAAACTAAGCTTTTTAGAAATGCATAAGTTAGGGCAAGCTTGCAAGAATGAAATGTTCTAGGTCATAAGGTGGCTGAGACTATGTGTACTCCAAGTGTGAAAAATATGTGCGCAGCCTTGATCGAACTAAAGATAGGCAAGATGTGTGAAAAAGAGCAGTAGCTAAGAGCAGGGACTTTTTAGCAGGCATGGTATTGTTCTGTCTAGATAAAATTTATGTTAGAAGAGATCTTGAACACAGACGTTTCCTTTTAAGGTAAACGAGACAAATCTTTTGACAGATGCAGCCCACTCAGGATATGTTGGGGGTATATAATCTTGGCAGAGGGGACTGACCTTTGCCTTCTCATGTCAGATGCTCTCTGCATGAGAATGCCATGGGCCTTCTCATATCAGACGCTGTCTGTGTGGGAACGTCTTATTTCATGCATGAAATAAAATACTTTGTTTAATCTTTTGAGAATCGACTTTGTCTCCTTCATCCAGGTTTTAATATTGATCAATTTCCACAACAATATATATATATATATATATATATTTATATATTTATATATATATATATAAATACACCATTTTAACATAATTCTGTTCCAACAGGCTTTACATAAAGCTTTTCACAATTGAGACATCAAATCCTGTCGGTTTTACCTGTGAAAAACATCCAGAGACATCACTGAAATTCAAGCAGCACTATAAGCCAAAACAGTGCTATTTCAGCGAAAGTGATGTGAGAAAATAAGCTTATTGTTTTAAGCGTTTCACATTTTACACATTACTTTAACTTACATATTTGTTGAGTCTCTTTTCTGTCTCTGCTTACTGAAAAAGGTGTATACATTTTATAAGCTACCATTGACTAAACATTGGGGATTAGTCTACAATAATTACAAATTAATTTTATATATATTCCTTCTGGAGATTCCCGAATGTTTTGTTCAAATATTTGACTTGCTGTATCCACATTATAATAGATAATATAATATAATATATAATAGATATAGGATCTACAGATGTACACTACTCTGCATTATTTGTGAAAAGTCAGTGTCAAGGTCCAGCACACTTCTGAATGATTGGTGCCAGTTTTCATAATTAATTTAACAATGGTATGTGTCACTTTACAATAGTTTGTGGCATTTTCTCTCATGCTAGTTTACAATTATTTGAAATACCTGATTGGTAAGTGTCAATTTGTGGTGCACAAACAACATACTCCTGCTTGTAAGTAGTACCACTTTTAATAAGAACATTTTACTAAAATAGCTAAATAGTTTCTATATTCTTGTATAGTTACAAATGACAGCTTAACTGTCCTATATACAAATAGAAATGAATGTGTTATCATAACAACTGTATTTACAATATGTAGGTAAATACATTGTCAAAATTATTATAAAAAAAGAACCATATAAATATAAATGCATGCAACGGACCACAATATTAAAAATATGGTGAAGCCCAATGTTTCAGTACCTTAATGTATCATTATAACATACGTATAAAGTATGACGTTTCATGTGTAATAAAAGCATACCGTTTCGTGTCTAAGCAAATTACGCTCCAAAACGTTAGGTGGCGATACTCGGTTTAGAACGTAAGCTCCGCCCCTCACTTCCGGTTCTGGCGCTGGTGTTAGAACGTAAGCTCCGCCCCTTACTTCAGGTTCTGAAACTGGGGTTCTAAAACTGGTGGTGCTGCGGGTCTGCAGCTGAATACTATTGGATATATAAGGAGAAGCTTGAAGACATAGAGAGAGTCCTGCTTGTGGTTTGCGGTATTTGTGGTTCACTTTGGGTTTCCCTTGGCGTTATTGTCGGTGGACAGTGGAAAGCAGCAACAGCAACAAATACAAGTGTGAGGGTGTTTACACATTGAAAACGGGTGAGTGACTGGCAAATGGGACCAAGAAAACGGATTAAGGATTTAAATGATTAAGGATAATGCTGAAGATCTGTGCTGTTGTTTTGCACTTTTCATTAAGTTATGAAGAGGTGGTGTCATGAGGATTTACCAAGAACATTCTGAATACTGACTTGTGCTTGCTGGCAGTGTGTATTGTTTCTCTTGCTGTGGGTCTCAGAAATCGAGGAAGGAACCGGGCTTTATGGGATCGCTCTTGAAACCTGATACTTGTGAAAAGCTATCTGCGGATAGTCTGACCATTGTTTTATTTGGATCCCCATTAGCTCCCACTATGGTGGTCGCTAATCTTCCTGGGGTCCACTGAAATCACAATACAAAAAATACAAAATTCAATTAATCAATACATCAATAAAATCTATAAAAGCTATACGATATATTAGCTACCATGATACACATTTGAAAAGAGTACAAATTATGCAGTTATGCAAAAAGCAACATCTATTCAACATGCAATTCAAAACAATTTAAAACAAAACATGCGAAAATAAAATAGGTAGTACTTTCACACCTGTAATCTCTGTTTTATCGTTTTCTTAAAATAACATTTATTTTTGAGTTCCCTAACGCTGGATGGTAGTGAGTTCCACTCTACAGCCCCTCTGTATACAATAGTTTTCTTCATAAAATTACATCTTGGACTAGGAGTAATCATTATCTTTTTGCTGACTGAGCGTGTCACATGCTCATGACCATATCCACTAAACAATATTTTTTCTTTTATAAAGTTATATGCTTCATTAGCCATGACCTTGTGCATGAGCAACAGAAGATTATATTTTACTTTTGCCTGTCAACCAAGATAATTTAATATGCATCTCACGCACACTAGCGCGAAAAGAACAGTGCAGAACTACTCTGGCTGCTCTATTCTGTGCAATTTGAAGTTTTCTTAGATGTTTTTGGGCCGCACTACTCCAAACTACTGGACAGTAATATAAGTGAGACAGAACAAGACTTTGGACGACGTTTTTCAATGTAGCAGTTGGACAATATACAGAGCATTTTCTGGACATAGCGATACCCCTGCCCATCTTACTGACAATGTGGTCAATCTGGTCTGACCAAGATAATAAATTATCTAGTCTAACACCCAACAGTGTGAATCTGGTAACCTGCTCGACCACATTGCTCTCTATATGCAGATTAAGTGGGGTGATACTTGGTAACATGTATCTATTGCAAAATATCATACATTTAGTTTTGGAAATATTCAGTACCAATTTATTATTTTTCACCCAGTCCATTACTGTATTTAACTCATGCTGAAGATTCTCATTGAGTTCAGGTAATGTTGATGCTGCATTGAACAAAGTAGCATCATCAGCATACATAACAACACTAGCCTTTCTAAAAACATATGGACAATCGTTTATAAATATTTAAAATAAAAGTGGACCCAGGCAACTTCCTTGTGCTATGCCGCATGATGTTGTTACGCAATTAGATAGACTACCATTAAAATAAACCTGTTGCGTCCTATTGGAAAGATAACTATGCATCCAAGTTAGTGCTGAGTGTGAAAAACCATATGCTTTGAGTTTGGCTATGATCTATTACATCAAAAGCTGCTGTAAAATCCAAAAACACAGCTCCTACTAGTTTCCCTTCATCCAAAGATGTTAGCCACTCCTCTGTCATTTGTGCTAGAGCAGTGTTTGTGGAAAAGCCTTGTCTATATGCATGTTGGAACTTTGACATTTGAGTGAAGGCCTGTTGTTTACTGTGAAGTGGTGTGGTATTGCAGTGTCTTAAAGTTTGAAGTGAGCACGTGTGAAGAGTTATAGTATTGATGCACGCACGAGTGTGGGGGAGACTTAACTATTACCATCTCTCTGTAATCTTTGTTCGGGAAAGTCTACCCAGTGGGGCATCAAGGACTTAATTTGATCTGCCGATTGTAAAGCTGTGTCCAGGTTCCTAGCCGTCTGTTGCTGCACTGAAGAAAGGAGAAGCACAGCCTTGTGTGCTGGTGGGAAGAACCGTACTCGAATTCATGGGATATTACTTCCTGATTATTGTTCTAAGAACAGAAAAGGCCCAGTCATTCCACCCCGTCCGATGATTCTCTTCCTGGAGAATGCCGTATCCTCATTGCCTGCCCTGTGAAAGGAGAAAGCCGGTTAATAACAGTTGGAATTCGTACTCACGATCGGGTTCTGTGTACACAGGAAGTCAACTGACTGCTGTGCTTGACCCGCTGCTGGTCCGTGAACGGAGAGATCCTGTGAACCACTATTCTGAGAAGAAGTCTGCTGACTGCTGTGTCTGACCTGTTACTGGCTTGTGAACTGGGAGATTCTGTGAACCATTATTCTGAGAAGAAGTCTGCTGACTGCTGTGTCTGACCTGTTACTGGCTTGTGAACGGAGAGATCCTGTGAACCATTATTCTGAGAAGTTGTCTGCTGACTGCTGTGCTCGACCTGCTACTGGTCTATGAACTGAGAGCCCCTGTGAATCACTATTCTGAAGAGGAGTCTGCTGACTGCTGTGCTCGACCTGCTACTGGTCTATGAACTGAGAGCCCCTGTGAATCACTATTCTGAAGAGGAGTCTGCTGACTGCTGTGCTCGACCTGCTACTGGTCTATAAACTGAGAGCCCCTGTGAATCACTATTCTGAAGAGGAGTCTGCTGACTGCCGTTTTCGACCCGCTGCTGGTCTGTGAACTGAAAGATCCTGTGACCCATTATTCGGAGGAGAAGTCTGCTGACGGCTGTGTCCGACTTGCTGCGGTTCGAGGAACTGAGAAACCCTGGATCAAAGAAGAGAGTTTGCTAGCCACCGTAACTTACCTCTCATTGCTGTCTGCCTCAGGTCCCCTTGATTCCCCGCTGGCTAGAATCCCCTCAACTGAGGCCCACGTGGGACGCCCTGGAGTGGAGCAGAACCTGGAGTTATCCTGATGTTGTTTTAAGTGTTTTTAACTAATTAATAAAAAGAAGAGATTTTATATCACTTGTTGTCCTGCCTGATTGGGTTCTTTGGTGTCGGCTCCTCCGGAATGTGGTTATTGACCCTCGGCCTTGGGAAACGGTTACATTCGCTTCCGTGTTGCCACAAAGTCAAAGTTAAAATATTTACATTCATATATAAAAGGTTTTCTACACACATTACATTTTGTCTTTACATTTCATAGTACACAATTCTTGCTCACTGAACATTAAGATAAGAATATGACTATTAAAAATAATAGATATATTAACATGTCTAAATTAAAAGGGATAGTACAGTAGTTTTGAAGTGGGCTTGTAAGATGTATTTATGCCTAGCCAGTGTATTCACAGTATAATGACAGTATGTCGTCACAATTCCAAGTGAACTTAAAAACCATCTTCACATAAACCCATTATAATAAATGTGAAATTTACCTGTGGCCTTCCTACCAGTCTAAAAGGTAGGATATACAGAAATATAAACTGTCTGCACTGCATAAATAATAAATTAAATATAGAATAACTCCTTATTAAAGCTACACTTTTCTCTGTTATCTTTGTTCTTTGATGAACGTTAATTACAGAAATCATTAATGTCTGTCTGCTGTCACTTTAAGATCTGCGTCTAGATCTGACGCACTGTCACGCGCATCTCATTTTCTCCACAACTCTTTAAGGCGAGACACTACAGGCGAATAGGGTAAAATTTTTAAATAATAGATATCACCATGAAACTTGCTCAGTTGATTACTTGCTCAATTATATAAAAAAAAGTATTACAAGTTTTTGAAATTTGAATATGTAATTATCATTAAATATGTGTGATTTTGCCTATATTTTCGGTAGATAGATCTGAACATGTGATAAAGCCAAGTGCAAAATTCTTTTTTCTTTTTGTTTACACACAAGATGACAAAAAAAACTCAGAGGGATTTCAGGATATATGCTTTCATTACCTAGCAAATCAAAATATACTGTCCATAGCCTTAAAAAAACGATTTTCGCCATATTTTTTTGATTAAAATTTCACATAAATCAGGCCAGGAATGATTTATTAACAAATCCCTCTGAACATATCTTCAGAATACTGCTAAGTGTATAACTGGAAAGTTTGGTGTACATGGGTGCTACATAGGCTGAGATGTTTCTACTGAAGAATGACAAAAAAATAATTTTGAGAAAACGGCATTTAAAGATTTAAATAGGGGAATTTAATACATTTCTATTGAAAAAAATTGCTCAAAAACAGAATAAACGCTCAGGCCCTTAGTAATAACAATATATAATATTTCAAGCTCATGAAAACGGATTATTTAATAACATGGCAGGCATACAAAGGCCTATAACTGCAGTAACTCAATTAATTAACATTGGCGTATCATGCACAAAGTTGCCAACAAAACCCACGCTAGACAGTTGTATGAACACAGAACAAGACCAACAGTTTCACAGCTTTCTAAAGTCTAATGATCCATTCCAGCACCATATGTAGGTCCCTCTGACATCTCTTGCTGGTGCCTTTTCACTTTCTTGTCTGTGCTCACAAGTTTTCGTTTTCGTTTTGCACTCGCAGACTGAACAGCGTTTGCTTTGGACACCCTGAGCAGGTCTGCCTGCTTGATGGTGTTTACTGTAATAAGTGTGCTCTCCAGCCATAAGTTTGCCATCACATTAAGCATAGCTGAGGCACCCTCATTAAAAGAGGAGATGGCCATGCTTGCTGCTGCCTCGACCCTGTTCTTGCCTACAAAAACAGTTTTTGGGCAGCGGGCCCATATCACCGAATTGAGGCACTCATTTGCATTTTGTGTGCCACCATGCTGCATTCTTTGCAGCAAGCTGTCGCTTGACATGCGGTGATAGATGGGGAGAAGTTTCTGGCCCACCTCATGGGATAAGTAATTCGCAGCATGTCGTGTGTGGCTTTCGGGGGTCTCATTTTTGTCTTCTGCCCTCCGATACCAACACCAAGATGGATTGCACCTAGTATGCAATGGTGTTTCATTTGTTGACATGCAATGCAAATCAATGCAAACACCAATGCCATAATGGGAAGTGAAGCCTCTTTTTTGCCAGGTGCCATCAAAAGAGACACCAATGTTAATTATAGCATCAGCATCCTCCCTCAGCAACTCTGACAACTCTGGATCAACATCTGCATAGGCCTGCCGGATCTGCTCCCTAGTCTTGTGCAGTGACTCCAATCCTCTCTCAATTTCCGCCACTAAAATAAAAATGCATGTTGTTTCAAAAACTGTTACTTTTTTGTTGAGTTTATTGAAACAGTACACTTGAGTGGCAAAACCCCAATTTATTTTGGAAAGGACCACGGAGTAGACCATGCAGTCATAGCAGCCAATTGGACAAGCAAACCATAAATGACTATAAAGAATAAGGCCATATAATGTTATACTATTTCAACAGATCCATAATCTGAGGCTGCATTATTTCAATGTATTTTGGTTTAACCACTGAACTGAAACCTCAAAAGTTGTACTGCAAAAGTAAAACTGACCAATACAACACAATGAATGAGATGAAAATATGTTCACTGTTACAACAACACTATGATAAATGTAACAGGTCATTACACCTCCAAAATCAACATCCCTGTCCCATCCCTGTTTTTAAAGCCTACCTGTCACTCTCTTGTCATGCCTCTGGTATGTTTTCAGATGAAGGGAAGGGATCCCCAACACCTTGCTGACCTTCCTCAGTGCAGCATATCCCATCCCTAATTCATGGGCCAAAAGCACCATGCGGACATTCACGTCAAAAGCGACATCACCTCTTGTCTCACTTTGCAGCCGTGTGGATGTGTAGATGCTTCGCCTATACCCAGTCTTTCCTTTACAATTACTGCACTCTAGAAGCAGACTGCTACAAAATCCATGGTTCACTGGATCAATGTTAATAAATAGATCCGATGCGGCACAATTAGGGCACAAGAGATCATTTATTAACTCATTCAGACGTGCGACATGCATAATCAGCCACTGCTGTGTCGCACAGTTAGCGGCACTCTCATTAAACCCCTCACGGTTTCCCAACGACAGCTTACGGTCAGATGTGCTGCTTCCTGATGGCTTTTCAGCTAATCCATCCGTTTGCTTTTCCTTTTCACATCTTGCAAAGCGCAATTGCTGTTTTTTTTCCTTGAAAGTTGTGGTGTTACCGGCATTTTCAGAGGTCCCGCGGTAAGCTAAACACGGAACTGTCAGAGTACACCACGTGATGCGTCTGAGCGAATCACGTTCGCAGAAACCAGCAGTAGCCAATGAGATTTCGTCATTAGCTTTAAACCCCCCTTTGGACATTCACGATTGGTTACTGATAGAAAGGAAATGCCCATATTTGGGTTACATAGCGTTGTTCATGAGATTCAGAGCTTTACAACGATACCAGTCATGACAGACTTCAGTAAACAGAGAGAACACGGCATGTCACGTTGGAATGCTAACTTCTTGGTAAATTCGGGAGAAACTTACTGCCGCAAGTAAACAAAATGTAATAAAATAAACATCTTAATGTATATTTTTAACGATTTCTTTATAGCAGCATGAAAGAAAACATATTAAAGGAGTAAACTAGCCCAAAATCTCAAAACTGACCACTGCATGAAAAATCAATGTTTTTGCCTGCCGTGTCTCGCCTTAAGTTCATTTAAGACGTTTTTTTTTTTTTTTAACTCATTTAAGACTGCTTAATTCTCTTATGAGAATACTTGACAAAATGGGCGAGTATTCTCATGTGTTTTATTGTACGTTCAAGCGCGAAGAGAACTAGATTCTGGCGCGTGTCTTTCAGACAAGGTCTGCGTCTCAATCACCTCCTCCTAATGCAGTCGTCAGGGCACTGATCATGGATTTGCCACATTCATGTTCACGATATAGCCTACTGATTCACCACCTAGGAAACTAGGTGTCATGATCCTGGTTCTCTCCTTCTCGGTTTTCTTCCCTCTGTCTCCCTCTGCTGGTCATATTATGTCATACCTTTTCCTTCCTTAGATTCTTGCACGCACACCCTTTGCCTCTTCCTCTCATTACCATCAGCTGGATCTCATGATCTTCCCATCAAAGCACCTGTTCTCTATCTTCCCCTTATGTGCACGCTATATCTAGTTCTCTCTTTCCTGTCTGTATTGTCGGATTATTGTTTGTTCTTCATGCAAGTTTGCGACTGCTATCATTGCTTCTCTGAAGTTGTACTTTGTCCTGTCCTGTCCTGTCGTGAGTGTCTATTTGATCTGAAGAATTATCTACTGCTGTGTTTACCGCTTCTGTGCTGTATCCAGTCGTCTCCGTGGAGCATAGCAGAGGGTTCCTCATCTCACCCGTGGTCCCTACCTCGCCGCTTAGGAGTTATCCGGGTCTCCGGCTGAAATCATCCTGACTGTTGGAAGGATCAGCGGAACACCGTCCTATAACCTTTTGTGAAGAGACTTTTTCTGTTTATGTTAAGTGGCGGTGTCTTATTTACCATTAATAGAGTTTACCTGCTTTCGTCTCCGGACCCCTCTGTTTCCTAACACTAGGAGCTGATTGAGATGCAACCAGGACAGGGTTCTCTTTCGTCTTGTCGCGCTGAAATGGTTTTTAAAGCATTTGCATGAATAGAAGCGTGATCATAATATAATGCTAGACAAAGGATGATATAAAAAAAAACGGATGCTGGGTTAATTGCGTTAAATATTTTAATATGTTTTAAGTGAATAAATCGCCTGCGTTAACGCGCTAATTTTGACAGCACTACTTATCATGTTATAGTCTACAGCAATGCTTAAACAGACACACAGTAGCGAGTGGTCGGGGTCCTCCATGTCAATCATTTCCTGGTCAGTCAGCTGAATCAAAGCCTCCTTAATAGGGTAATTGACCCGTTGTTTATCTCCGGCCACATTCGCTCAATCCTTGGGTTCTGATTTAAAACTTAAAATTACAATCTTGCAGTCCACCACTTTTATGCGTACTGTATATATGAATAAAAAACATTAACTTATAGAGGGCCTACCACAGGTTTCAAACAATTGATTAATTAATCTTATAAAACATTTTTTTTCAAAACTACTCACCTTTGTTGAAGGTGTCTGCTTGTAAGGCTCCCTTACTGTGTTATATCTGTATGCAGTATGGAATTATTTTTGTGCCGATAAAAATGAACGTAACTTTTCAAGAAATTAATGAATATATGAATTGAAACTGAATAAAATATCTCTGAAACTGAAAAAGAATAACTCGCTGGCAAATTTATTGACTTCGTTTTTAGTACACTGCATGTTTTGCTAACTATTTCTCATATTTCTTTCGCTGACTTCCTGCTCAGACTTCCTGCTCAGCTACTGTTCGGACGCTCTTGCTTACTGCTCCGCGCTTTTGCTCTATCGCTTTTATATTTTTATATTTTATCTTCTTTTATCAACTAATTTCAACTTCAGCAAATCATCACAGTGCTCAAACGCTTGGATTACAACAAAAAAGCTGAATTATTTTACTCGACCAGCCTCCCACTGAAAGCTTACATTCCGGGGAAGAGAAAACACAACTGCATAAGGATAAGAGAAAATGCCTCCTCTGGAATCTACTTGCTGCACAAACTGCCACAGACTTTTACAGAGGATTGCAGTTCTTGAAACAAAGTTATTTGCGGGACCACCAAACCAGACGGAAGACACAACAGAGCTCCGTCATGGACGCCCTCAGCATACAGCCGGTGAGTGCCATGAATCTAGTGCTCCTCAACAGGCTATACTGAGTGTAGAGAAACAAGCCGATCGACTTACAAATTGATGGCACAAACAGGGAGCGAGACCCAAAGGCACTCGAGACATCAGATTGTCACGAGTATCACATATTGCCGCAGTAGCATCCTCTACCCCAGATACGGCTCTGACAAGGATTGCAAACACTGGTCTCCTACCACCGCCTATACATCTTGAGAACAGATTTGAAGTATTAATGAATGTAAATGAGGAATCCCCAAACGTGATGAATGTGATCGAACACAGACTGAAAAAGCCAGTAGCTAACACTGATGCTAACTTGCGCTCAAGGTCGAGCAGACAGCGGCACTCAGCTCAGAGCGCAGCCGAGCACAGGACTCTGATAGTGGGTGACTCCATAATCAGAAACATTAGTAGCAGGGATACAACTACGTGCTGCTATCCACAAGCAACAACTTCTGATGTAAACAGGGAACTTGAAACATTCTGATGAAACATAAGACTGCAAATCGACTCATCATTCAAGTGGGGGAAAATTATATTCATAAAGAGCAGTCAGAACTCCTCAAGAAGAATTTCAATGAACTTTTTGAAACACTTAAAAGACTGAAAGTACAAACATTCATCAGTGGACCACTCCCAGCAAGAGGAACAAACAGGTTTTCACGGTTGCTTGGGCTTAATACATGGCTCCAAAAAACCTGCAATATAAAAGGAGTGAACTTCATTGACAACTTCAATCTTTTCTGGAGTCAGAGGCAACTGTTTCAACAGGACGACCACCACCCAAACAAACTTGGTTCAAGAGTGCTAAAGGACTATATCTACTTCTCCCTCAATCATCCTTCTGCAGTGTGTGCCAATCCACTCAACCTGAATGGCACGCACACACCTGGATACAGTATAAATGACCACAGGACTTCACTCCAGCACCTGAATGGACATGCGGTTGACACGTCACTCAAGGATAACACCACTCAGCCACAACAACTTCTGCTCATGGCTGAGCCCTGCCCACAGAGCTCACCACAGACAGACTGTGACATACTAGAACTGCTCCAAGATTCAGCACCCGAGGACGACTTCCTGGAAAACAGCCAGGGAAACCAGGACAGAAAATTACAGCCTCCGATAACACCAGAGCAACAGCCCCTCTCACCAGACACGCTATCTCTATCTCCACCATCTCCACTTCTGGGCTTCTCAGAGAAAATGGAAAAACTGGTCTATGCTGGAACCAAACTATCCCACTCTTTTGCAAGCCCCCAGATATCAACTAAAAAACGGCAGGCCCCAAAACCACCAAAGCCTGCGGGCCCCGCTCGCCCTCCCCCTCCTCCTGCAAGAGTTCTTCAGGCTCTGCCACAACGACAGGGCTCACACCCTCCTCCTTCTGCTCGAGGTGAACCAAAAACAACTGATACCAGCTCTCATTGATATGTGCCGGGTCCCCGCTATGATAACAGTAACTTTCTCAAATATTTACAGAACAAGCGGGAACCCTGTGTGCCTGTATCTTTCTCTATTGCTGTTTGATTACATGATAGAAAGTCTAAGGCCTTCAAAAGCCATACAGCAAACCCATCTAATCTGGTGCCTATTACACGCCAAACTAAGACTGCTGTGCGGACAAAAAGTAAGACTGTTAAGTTAGCACTTTTAAACATCTGCTCACTTAAAAATAAATCACTTCTAGTCAATGACTTAATAACCACATACAACCTGGATTTTATGTTTCTAAATGAAACTTGGCTAGAAGACAACTGCAGTGCAACTGTCCTCAATAAAACATCCTCCCCTAACTGTATTTTTATGAGTGTCTCTAGAGCGGGTAGGAGAGGAGGGGGAGTAGCTGCTCTTTTTAAAGATGTCTATCAATGTAAGCAAATATCATTTGGTAATTACCCGTCCTTCGAATATCTGGGTATTGTGTTAAAAGGTGCTCCACGCATTTTACTAATCATTGTTTACAGGCCTCCAAAATACTCTTCAGCCTTTGCTGAGGACTTTACAGAACTGTTATCAACCATTTCCTCAGAGTTTGACTGTTTTGCTATTGCTGGAGATTTCAACATCCACATAGATAATGCAGAAAACAATATGGCAAAAGAAATCAAAACTGTTTTAAAAACTTTTGATCTGACTCAGCATGTACATGGACCGACACACAATCGTGGACACACCCTAGATTTACTTATCAGTAAGAGTCTAAACATCTCATCGATTGTTATTAAGGATGTAGCACTGTCTGATCATTTCTGTATTTTCTTTGATATATTGATCTCTCCTGCCATTGAAGCTAGATCTGTGTCTGTCAAGAAGAGATGCTTAAATGAGAACACTAGTGTACTATTTATGAAGGCTATATCATTAACACCAAGCATATCTGCTGACTCTGTTGATTGTCTCCTTGATTCTTTTAACTCAAAAGTTAAAAGTGTAATTGATGATATTGCTCCTGTGAAAGTCAGGAAGAGTGGTAGACAAAAGGCACCTTGGAGAAACTCAACAGCAGTGCAAAATATGAAAAGACAATGCAGAAAAACAGAGCGCATGTGGCGGAAGACAAAACTTGTAGTCCACTATAACATCTACAAAGACACCATCCATGCTTTCAATATGGAACTAGGCAAAGCTAGACAGACTTTCTTCTCAAATATTATAAACAGCAACTTAAACAACACACGCACTCTTTTTGCTACTGTTGAGAGATTAACAAACCCCCCGAGCCAGACTCCCAGCGAAATGCTCTCAGACAGCAAGTGCAGTGAGTTCGCTTCTTTCTTCTCTGAGAAAATCAATAATATCCTTGAGTTGCACTGGGGTCAGACAGATCAGACCACAACCTGAGAAAGTAGTTACTATGTCTGATTTCAAAGAAATTGATGGCAACATTTTAGAAGAAACCGTACAGCACCTTAAAACATCAACCTGCGCCCTTGACGCTCTTCCCACATCTTTCTTCAAAAGTGTGTTAAACAGCTTAGAAGCAGATCTCCTATAAGTGGTAAATGCCTCACTTCTCTCTGGGAGTTTTCCAAACTCCCTGAAAACTGCAGTTGTCAAACCCCTCCTGAAAAAGAGCAATCTGGATAAGACTATATTAAGCAATTATAGACCGATCTCAAATCTTCCTTTCATTGGCAAGATCATTGAAAAAGTTGTTTTCAATCAGCTGAACAAATTCTTAAGCTCGAATGGATACTTTGACAATTTTCAATCTGGTTTCCGACCGCATCACAGCACAGAGACAGCGCTCATAAAGATAATAAACGATATTCGCTTAAATACTGATACAGGCAAATTATCAGTGCTGGTACTACTCGACCTCAGTGCTGCATTTGACACTGTTGATCACAACATACTTCTTGACAGGCTGGAAAACTGGGTGGGGCTTTCTGGGATAGTCCTAAAATGGTTCAGGTCATACTTAGAAGCGAGAGGTTATTATGTGAGTATAGGAGACCATAAGTCTGAGTGGACATCCATGACATGCGGAGTTCCTCAAGGCTCAATTCTTGCGCCACTCCTATTCAACCTGTACATGCTTCCAATGAGCCAAATAATGAGAAAGAACCAAATCTCTTACCACAGCTATGCAGACGACACACAGATCTATTTAGCCCTATCGCCTAACGATTACAGCCCTATTGACTCCCTGTTCCAATGCATTGATGAAGTAAACAGTTGGATGTGCCAAAACTTTCTTCAGTTAAACAAAGACAAAACTGAAGTCATTGCGTTTGGAAACAAAGATGAAGTTCTCAAGGTGAATGCATACCTTCACTCTAGAGGTCAAACAACTAGAAATCAAGTCAGGAATCTTGGTGTGTCTCTAGAGTCAGACCTTAGCTTCAGTAGTTATGTCAAAGCAATAACTAAATCAGCATACTATCATCTGAAAAATATAGCAAGAATTAGATGCTTTGTTTCCAGTCAGGACTTAGAAAAACTTGTGCATGCTTTCATCACCAGCAGGGTGGATTATTGTAATGGACTCCTTACTGGCCTTCCCAAAAAGACCATACGACAGTTGCAGCTCATACAGAACGCTGCCGCCAGGATCCTGAGCAGAACCAGAAAATTTGAACACATCACACCAGTCCTCAGGTCTTTACACTGGCTACCAGTCACATTTAGGATTGATTTTAAAGTATTATTACTGGTATATAAATCATTTAATGGCCTAGGACCTCAATACATTGCAGATATGCTCACTGAATATAAACCCAACAGATCACTCAGATCATTAGGATCACATCAACTAGAAATACCAAGGGTTCACTCAAAGCAAGGAGAGTCCGCTTTTAGCTATTATGCCAGCCGCAGCTGGAACCAGCTTCCAGAAGAGATCAGATGTGCTCCTACAGTAGCCACATTCAAATCCAGACTCAAAACACATCTGTTTAGCTTTGCATTTACTGAATGAGCACTGTGCCACTGTTTTCATCTGAGAAAGAACTAAGAATGTGAATGCAAGGCTAAGGAAAGTGAAAAGAATGTGCAAGTAAATGAAAGAGAAAAGAAAGTTGATACATGGAAGTCGTAAGAAGATTGAAAGAGAAAAGAAAGTTGATAGATGGAAGATAGATGGAAGAAGATTTAAAGAGAAAAGAAAGTTGATAGATGGAAGATAGATGGAAGTCGTAAGAAGATTGAAAGAGAAAAGAAAGTTGATAGATGGTAAGAAGATTGAAAGAGAAAAGAAAGTTGATAGATGGAAGTAAGAAGATTGAAAGAGAAAAGAAAGTTGATAGATAGAAGCCGTAAGAAGATTGAAAGAGAAAAGAAAGTTGATAGATGGAAGCCGTAAGAAGATTGAAAGAGAAAAGAAAGTTGATAGTCGTAAGAAGATTGAAAAGAAAAGAAAGTTGATAGATGGAAGTCGTAAGAAAATTGAAAGAGAAAAGAAAGTTGATAGATGGAAGTCGTAAGTCGTAAGAAGATTGAAAGAGAAAAGAAAGTTGATAGATGGAAGTCGCAAGAAGATCATTTTAAAAGAAAGATCTATAATAGCTACCGGTTGATGTAAAATACGTCCGACTGTTTGCACTGTATTTTATTTTTTTATTTTCCAAACTGTGATTCAGGAAGATTTTTATTAATTATAAATTTTTAGGGCTGTCTGATTGGAAGAGATTTTGAAGGGGAACGGGAGAGCTTCACTCCGACGAGGCGAGTGAAGATTATCTATACTATGGAGAGTATAGAGGTTCGCTGTTTGTTTAAAACAGCAAAAGTGAAACGTGCTCTGTGGGGCCCATTGGGCAATACTGGTGTAAGACACCACCCCAGCAGAGGACGTCCCTGGATTGTAGGTCCAGTGGCACCGCAAACCTGCTCAATCACTTCCATCTCAGATAGGGTTATAATTATTCTTATTTCTTTTGATTATTTTAATTTCTTCTATGTAAAGCACTTTGAATTACCACTGTTTAGCTTTGCATTTACTGAATGAGCACTGTGCCACTGTTCGTCCGACTGTTTGCACTGTATTTTATTTTCTAAACTGTTTTAATTATTCTTATTTCTTTTATTATTTATGTAATTATTTTAATTTATTCTATGTAAAGCACTTTGAATTACCACTGTGTATGAAATGTGCTATATAAATAAACTTGCCTTGCCTTGTCTTGCTGATCTGAACTTACAAATGCGCTTCCAGAGTTTTCATTTAAGCTTCTGACATTTTCGTTTACGCTTCTGAAGTTTTCGTTTACGCTTCTGAAGTTTTCGTTCGCAATTCTGACATCAGTCTAATGTTGAAACTCACTAACAATGAGCAAATGTATTTTTCAAATCTCCCCTGATTAAAGGGGTGGTCACACTACACCGTTTGTTATATTGACTTCCATTTATATACATTCAGTTGTGGGAGACTGAAAATGTTAGCACATGCAAATAATTTTCTCAAATTGCTGCATGTGCAGCTTTGAAATTGGTGTTCTTTCAATTCAGTTTAGAGGTCACACCATGACGTATCCAGCCCGGTCTCACCCCAAAACGTCATATACTGACGGGTCTTGACCATACGTCAACATACGACGAAAAGGGTACCCCTATAACGTCAATATGAGACGCAGACATAAGCGCACCAGCAGCGCCTCCTAGCGGTACTCTAACGCATACCTAAACCCAACCATACCCGAATCGTCACACATGGACGTTAAAGGGTACCCTTTTCGTCGTATGTTGCCGTATGGTCAAGACCCGTCAGTATGTGACGTTTTGGGGTGAGACTGTGTTAACGTATCTTCGAAACCTGAACTTTGTAATGCAGCAATATGATAATTATTTGCATTTTCTTTACTTTTTTGTAAGCTATGATTTGTGCATACTTATGTGTCTTTTTATTTTAGAATTGAGCGTCTGTGGTGTGATGTTTGGTCAGCCATCTATTGTAAATATTATGAAGTCCTGCATACAATGGAAGAAGAGGGAGTGCTTGATCTATCCGATGAGCTGCACCTCTTTTGTGTGCACTATGCAATTCTTCCACGGTTGAAATCGGACCTGAAGGGCTTCACAGGGAGCTGGAACAACCATCCGATCAGAACAGAGGGAAATCTTTCACCAGAAAAGCTTTGGTACATCGGAATGATACAGACACCAGTGGATGAGCCAGATATAGAGGTATGCTTTAAGCATCTATGCAAAGTTAAAAAGATTACACATCCAAAAATACTAATTCTGTTTTCATTTGCTCAACCTTAAAAAGGTATTTCAATTGAAAATGTAAATGTTCATGTCGTTTCAAACCCGTAACTTTCATCCATCTTCAGAACACAAATTATCTTTTTAATGAAATCTGAGATATTTCTGTCCCTCCATTGACACTCTACATATAACTACCACTTTCAAGCCCCGGAAATCATATGTCCTTTAAGAAATACATGTGACTCCAGTGGTTTAACCTTAATTTAAAGGGGGTCATGACATGAGAAACCAAATTTGCCTTGATCTTTTGGTATATAAGAGGTCTTTGTACCATTTAAACGTCCTGCCAGTTTCATAGCTTAAGACGTCCTCCCCATTATAAACGAATCATTTATTTAAAGTCGGCATGAAATCAAAAATGACCCTATTTACTTTGTTAGCGGATATTACTAGTCTTGTGGTGAACAATTAATCCGTGCAAGTTAATACACGCAGATGTGCTGTTCCTGGCTGTGGACAAACAACATCTTTGAATACGCTGCCGAAAGATCCAGTCGTCAGGGAAAAATGGATGCACTTTTTATTGTTTGCGGACGTCCCAGTCACGGCAGTGTTAATTTAAGCGTTAGTTCTATACATTTGAAGGATGACTGTTTTGAGGAAAAAATCCCAATATGATGCTGGCTTTGCCAGAAAACTGTTGCTCAAAGATAAGTCCGTGCCGACTATTCTGGGCTCAACAACGACAAAGCAAACTTACTTTTTATCATGGCTAATATAAACACATTTGTATAAGAGAATCTTGAAAATATGTCGCCTTTCTAGTAGGCCTACATGTGATAGAAAATTAACAATGTCGCCTTTATCAATGCTGCATCTTCAAAGATGGCCTGTGCATGCATTTCTGTCCGTCGTACACCCTATCATTTCATTGAAATTAGTTAAATAATGTTAAACTGTTAGCAAATTAAGCTATAGGATAATTATGCAACAATAATCCGTTTTCAAGTGTCTCGGGTTACAATTTTTTTATTAATTTAAAATAGTTTCACTTTCCATGTGGACACGGGCTGATCCAGTCTTCGTTGTTGTGGTGATGGTTCATTTTACTCTGATTCCTCATCTGATTCCGGCTCAAACATATAAGGTTTTATCATTGCAAGAGCCATCGCTTCGCATGCATCACCCGCTACTAAACAGTTGCGCCAAATCCGCAAATGTTCTGGCTGGGGGCGTTAATAATTGATGCATAGGCACTGACGTTAGCCAATCATAACAGTGGGCGTTAACACTGAACTCTTAAAGGGGAAACACCCCCAAAACAGACTGTTTGAATCAGAGGATGAGAAACAGGGTGGGAAAAGGTCATAAATCACTACATTTTACAAGTTTTTTGTAAAAAAAACTATAGTAATACTACAATTGCACTTAAGGGAACATAATAAAATAAAATAAACCATGACCCCTGTAATGAAGCGGCTCGACTGCTTAGTTTTTCATTTCATTACTCTTCATTTGACTAATTTAAATGTATTCAATTGAAGACCCGATTTAGTTTTAGAGCTATCAAATATAAATGTAATGTAAATTGTAATGTAAATGTTTTTATTTTTTCAGATAGCTGAATAATTCATGCTTTTCCATTTTGGCACTATTATCTTGACATAGGAAGAGGGCTCTCAACTCTGGCCCTCGAGATCTACTTTCCTGCAGAGTTTAGCCACAACCTTGTGTATTTGATTAAGGTTAGAGCTAAACTCTGCAGGAAAGTGGATCACGAGGACCAGAGTTGAGAACCACTGCAATCGTGACTCATTTCAATGGCTGGTATAAATAGGGCCTAAAATACATTTAGGCAAATAAATGTCAGGATTTTCATTCTGGGTGAACTATTAATTTACTTAAATATAGCTTCTTTTGGATAAGATAATTAACCAGTTTATCAAACTAAATAATTTAGGTCAGCCTTAAGTTTTTATAATTAAAAGCAGTTAACATAGTAAAATAATAATGGTTTCTTTTTTCAGGTGGTGAAGCAACTTTTTCGAGAGGAAACTCCTGATACTTACTCAGTAAAATATGTAAAAAAAAAGTAAAAATGTTTAAGTAAAACACTCACAAGTACTGATGCAGTTCTGTCAGAATTTTAAAATCAGTTAATTGCCATTAAAACATTTAATTTTATACAATGCTGTAAAACATTTAACCATTCAGAAGCATGTAAAGTTATTAACACGTTGAACATGGTCTCATTGAATTTTAAAGATTAAATTAAATCTATTGAGAGAAATTCTATGTGGACATTTCAGTTAATTTTTAAATCTACACCCTAAAAAAGCAACCTCCATGTTGCACAGCTGTTTTCATTATTTCTTTAAATTCATCACAATTTGACAGATGTGCAGTGGGAAATGTAATGGTTTGGGTGCATGCACTGATGATTGGATAGCAAAGTGTGTGGCTTGGCAGTCGTTGCATACAAGTGTGGTCAAACTGAACAGTAATTTTAAAAGGCCTCTCTCTGACAGGAGCAGGTGCCTATGCACGTGACCAGTCAGCCACTGCATCACCTGTTGGACAGAGAGTGCTGCCTCATCCTGAGCATCTCCATCTAGGGCAGTAAAATATACAATGTTTTAAATAACATCACAACATTTGTAAATTGTACCATTTGTAATTTATTTGTGATCAAAGCTGAATGTTCAGCATCAGTTCTTCGGTGTCACATGATCCTTCACAAATCATTCTAATATGATGCTAAAAAACTTATCAATGTTGAAATCAGTTTTTGCTGCATTTGTGTGGAAACAATGATACCATTGAAAATTTTTTGGTAAGATTATAATAAGACAAATGAATAATTGTATTCATTAAGGATGTATTAAATTGACGTAAGAAGACATTTATAATGTTACAAAAGATTTCTATGTAATAAATGCATAAATAAATTAACTTTCTATTCTTCAAAGAATTATGAAAAAGCATAACTACTTCCACAATAATGTTAAGCTATGTTAATGTTAACTTTTTCCAACAATAGTATTCTTAAATGTTTTTTAAGCATCAAATCTGCATATTAGAATGATTTCTAAAGGGTCATGTTACACTAAAGACGAGTAATGATCTGATCAATCAGTTATCAGCCATATTTTGAATATTATATTTCTACACCGGTAAAACATTATTAAACACCTGAAATGAATACAAACTTACCTTCGAGCTCCATCAGAAAATCCTGGAAGTGATTCAGTATTTGGACCTCTTTGGTATGTTTTAGAGTGCCACTCTCACTCATTTGTGGAACAAGATGGGATACAATGTAATGAGAGTCCACCTGAAACACACAACAAAAATGACATTATATAAACAGCATCATGCAATATACAAAGAAAAAATAATTTAAGGATTACTGCTGTAACATCTTTTAAACCAGCTATGCAAAATAGAACTAGTACGTTTTGGAAATCCTATCACTTCACCTTATCATTACCACCTTGCATAACAAAGAGGCTGCGGCACACTAGCGGTGCTCTATCGCCCTTTCTAGCTGGACTTACCAACTGACACTCTGGACAAGACTTACAAAAATCCATTACGTCCATATACAGCCTGGGCCAATAAAATCTACTTGCAATTCTGGCTAGCGTTTTCTGCTGGCCTAGATGCCCTGCCCATGGTACCGAATGACCCAACTGCAATACCTTCAATCTCATAGCTTCAGGGACCACCAACCTCTCTCCTTCAGTGCATACCAGGTACAACCGGTCATCTTTAATCACAAAATTATCTTTCAGCCCTAAAGCTGACCCAATGTTTCCCTTGTCCACCTTCTCAAACAATGGTTTCATCGTTTCATCTTGCCTTTGAAGTTCCACTATATCATGAGGAATGCATTCAATATCATCTGCTTGAGGTTCAGGCAACTTTTCAACTATTTCTGTACCCTCAACTTTGTTCTGACGCCTCTCACGTCTAGACTTCCTAGTTTTAGGACCCCCACAAAAAGGTAAATCTTGCAGCAGCTGTTTACAGGTCTTATCATGCATAGCCTGGGCTCTCGTTACCACCCTTCCTTCTGCTATCTCCCTGTAATTCTGCAAAAGATCTACAAGCACGGGCACATCTCTACCCAAAACAACTGGATAGGGCGCCTGGTCCATTACACCAACTGACAGATAATAAGCCTGACCACTTATTTCAATTACAACATCAGTTTTAGGGTATTCTTTTTCATCTCCATGAATACATCGCACTCTCAATTTGTCCTGCATCAATACGTTACCTTCACCCAAACATTCAGTCCTCGCTAACGTTTGGCTTGATCCAGAGTCAACTAAAGCTTTAAAGCATTTAGTCCCTATCTTTACCTCAATTACGGTGTCTATATTCGACTCAACCTTGTTTAACCCCAGAGTGGATCTTGGCACATAACAAAGGCAGGTATTAGTAACTTTCTGTAAAGGTCAATCCGCTTTCTTATGTCCTGGCTGGCCACATCCATGACAAATAATCACCACTTTACCCTTACACGGATTAACTGCCCCCAGCTGTTTACTACTGTTCGTACCAGAACTGATCTGTAATACACCCACATTACCACCAAAATTGCTCAGACCACTACCCCAACCATCCCCAGACTTACCAGTTGGGCTGTTGTTATAGCTCCGCCATCGCCTTGGTTGATACACCGATCATCTTGCAGCCATAAAGGTCTCTGCCATCTCTACTGCTTGTTTAGATGAGGTAGGGTTATTCTATCTCACCCATGTTCTTGTCTCTGGGTTGAGTAACTTGAACTGTTCTAGCACTATCTGGTCACCGATCTCCTCCTTTGATAGGTTCTTAGGATTCATCCATTTCTCATACAAGTCTTTTAGTCTCACTTGCAACTCTCTTGGAGTCTCCTCTTCTTGAGCACTGTATGATCTGAAGCGTTGTCTATACATTTCAACATTTATTTCAAATTTGTCAAGAATGGCCTGTTTGAAAAATCCATAGTTTTGTGAGTGGTCAGGCTCCATGGCCACATAAGCTGCCCTCGCCTTACCAGATAAGAGAGGTAACAAATGCAAAACCCAGTCTTGCCTTGCCCATCTGCATGCTTGAGCAATACGTTCAAAAGTTGTTAAATAGTGTTCTATGTATTCATCATGGGTCCAAGGAAGCATTCTCGGAGTTTGGAAACATGGCATTGCAGGTCCTTGTCCCTCAGTTGGATTCTCGCCCGCCGACGCAGAGTCCTCATCCTGTAAGGGTTGTCGACCTGAATGGGTGGTTGAAGGCCGATGCACAGCTGTATCTGCTGATGTAGCTGCTGGTAATGCCACCTGTGCCACTCACTGTCGTTGTTGTTGGTCTTGATGACCTTCCGACTGCAGTTATGTAAACTGATGGTGAAGCACCTGCCATTTATGCTCTTGGCGCTGCGCCTCTCTTTCCAAGCGATCCTCTCTTTGATGTTGCCTACGTAAAAACGTTTGCAGCATATCCACAAGTTGGTCATTTGTACTCCCAGTTACAACTTCACTTTGGTCTGGAATTGTGCACGTAGCTTCGAACTCATCTGGAACTTTAGACTCATCCCTTGCCTTTGCTGCATCTTGCTTCTTTGGTGGCATTTTCGTTTAACACCAACAGTTTCTCCTGCCACCCAACTCGAAAAAGGGTTTGTTGCACCACCAAACATGCAGCCTTCCCATGTACTAGCCTCCTATTGGCCTGGAAACACCGCTGCCACCATGTGTCATGTAGAGAATTGTAGAGAGGCCTGGGAGAAGTTAGGAATGCTCAGTACAAGGGAGTAGTTTGCAAAAGGCCAGTTGTGGTTTATTTTAGAAGATGCATTTTGCCAGGTGCAGTCCACAAAGTACAAAAAAAAAAAAAAAAAAAAACTTAATGCAACAGATACTTGTGCTAAAACAAAAGAAAAAGGCTGTGAGCAGCAAAAACTGGCACTAAACAATGCCTAGTGGCACATCCACAAAATCATCAGCAGGTCTCACCTCAAACCTGTTCAAGCATTTGCATAGTATACACTGGATGCAACCTCTCTCTAAACATACTCAGACAATGGTTTAAATATACAAGTTTCCCGCCAAACTATAGTAGGACGAACCATTATCACGGGGTGGAACCTTTCCCCGTAACACTCATCACTAACTTCCACAGCAAAACATTAGTACATAAATAATATAAATCTAACTACCATTCAAGAACTAATTTCTAACATACAATAATCATAATACAAACATGCATAACATACAACCAAACACTCAAACATTAACACCCCATAGCACTCATGTCTACCTCCATTTGGTAAAATGGTACGTTCTGGATATGCGCACTACCAGAACCCACCTCCAAACCCTGGCCCAGACAGGCAAGATCTAACATGTGCTATAAAATGTAAACCTACACAATAAAGAAATAATTTAAAACAAAACATTAACATTAACACATTGAAGACTTGATGTTGATATAATGTCCATTCACATACACATTGTTAACGTACAATACACAAACTATTCTTGCAATCAACACACCACATAAATTCAAAACAACACTAGGCTGACACACTAGTGATGATGTCCTTGACCTGTCTCATCATCACAAAGATACATAAAATAAATACATTTAAAAAATATTGCAGAGTAAAACCTTGTTATATTCTCCTTGTTGTCCTTTATAGGCCCCGTGTAGCCACAGTTGACAATCTGTTCACTGTAAGATGACAAGTCTGAGGCCTCCTCGATCTTTAAGTAGAGGAAAATCTAAGTGTTACACTTCAAAAAAAATAATACATGGCAATAGAAATAGGGGATTATCACGCTTCCGGGTTTCATGGGCGGGATTTTTCAACTTTGTGCATGTCCACATCCGGCGCAGTTCAACAATGGCTGAAATGAAGGCTAGATGTCACTGCTCTGTTCACCTTTGTCAATCAAACAAACAACGGCAACCTTATTTAAGTTTCCATGGATTCCCGACTGAACTGAGTCTAAGGAAGACGTGGATTAAAGCGGTTCGCCGGGATGAAGGGCCAAACTTTAAAATAAAACAAGGTAGCACGTATGTTTGTAGCCGGCACTTTTTTTTTTTTTTTTTAATACCAGGGATGTAGTATAAATAAACTTAGGGTCGTCCATCATGGGTTCGCCAGAGTGATGAGTGATTCACCAGAAGTGGCAGTGCACAAAGATCATTGAATGCGGAAGTACTACGTATCAGCGTGATAATCCCCTATAACCTAAGACAATTTGTTTTCTGATACCATTTTAATCAGTGGTGAAAACTCAGCATCGTAAACGTTATCCTTGGTAGCGTTTTCAAAGGTTCCACTCAACAGAAAATCATAACACCAGTCCTGAAGAAATCTTGGAGCTGGGCCACCCTGTGCAAGGCTAACAGCAAAGACCTCCCCAGCAACTCTGTTGCAATGACAAGTAAACAAGAAACACAGTGTAGTAGAATTTTACAATTTACCAGTTAGTGTGTACCGGTATTTGAAATTTACATTTAAAATTACTTCATAAATTACATTTGCTTTTGAAAGGATTGTTTCAGCCTAAAACAAATGCTTCCTATTTAGATCCAGAAAAGTTTAAATGTCATTGATTTTTGTACAGACAACAACAGCTGAGATTTTCTTATTTGTTTTCCACAGAAAAAGGCACACTTAAGTTTGGAATGACATGAGTGTGAATAAATGACAACATAAATTTTTGGGTGACCTGTTTCTTTGAGGAGAAACACTTACCGAAACAGGCCATTGTCAAGATCATTCAATGAATATTTTGGGATTTTGCCTTTGCCCTCCTCTCCTTCGAAGAGTCTGGTCTCTATGCCACCAATCAGTTCTATATATATATATATATATATATATATAAATATAAATATTGATACCTAACCATAACAAATTTACAAGAAATCAAATGTTTTTTGGTGTAGCGTTTAAGATATGTTACCAAGTAAAAAAAAAATAAAAAATTCTGACCTGTCAGGAATTTTTTTCGTAGAGCACCTGTGTCAACTCCAGCCTCTCCTAAGAAACTAATCTTTAAAGTGTTGACTGGGGAGCTGATCTTTTGTCGCCTCCAAAGTAACAGACCTCGTACCACAAGGTTCATTCTGGACACACAGATGCTGAATACCTTGGAGGTGTCAACTTGGGCAGCTAGCCATCATAGGACATCCTCCTCACTGTAAATTGTTTTTATATTTAACTGTTAAATCTTTTAAATATTCAGCACGGAATGGTTTAGACCGCATGATACATAAGTTATACATTTATACTTAACAATATTAATGTTACTTTTTTAAATGAAAGTACCATGACATCTCTTCATTTTGTGGCTTCATTATATCAGGGCTCCTTGTTTGAAGGGACTCTGAACTAGGAAAAAAAGCAACTGTGAAAATATAATACTGTTTATGTGAAGTAAAAATATTTAATTCAGTGCATTTATATGTAGCTAATTTCCATTAAAGTCTAATTTATCAAGAAATGTCAAAATATACATCACGCACCATAAAATTAGACTGCAGTTTCTAAACTGCTATGTGTATTGCATTACCTTTCCAAGTCACCACAAAAACTTGCATGGAGCTCCAATTCCATCAGAGGAAACGTTTTAATGCACACAGGACACTTTGCATCTGTTGACTAAAAAGCAAGTAATTATGTAAAATACTAAAAGCAGTCAGAAGGATGTCATCCCATGCCAGAAGTAAATTACCTTTTCCTCGAAGACTGGAGGTGAATCAGGTACCTGGTTATAGACAAAAAAAAAAAAAAAAAAATGTAAAAAAAAACATTTCCATATGCAATAGGGGTGTGACAATATATCGCAATACAAAAATGCAACAATATGTATCGTGGATATTGACAATATGTATTGTGTATAGTTAATCAGTGAAAGAGTGCAAGCATATTCGTTTAATTTAATTCTGTATTTTCAGCTGCAGAATCATGAATAACTTTTATTCTGGTGTCACTTTTGTCCTGTTCATTGGGTTTCTAGCACCAAGTCCAAGATAATCATTCACACACAATGTAATACCAAATTTAGCATTTTAATCAACAGTTCATTTATTGTTAATCTTTTACCATACGTTTTGGAGTATCGCAATAATATCATATTGTGATATGTATCGAGTCGTAACATGAGGGTATCGTTACAGCCCTAACAGCCTACATAAGTTACTTAAAAGGTAACCTAAAAAAACAACAACAAGATTTTACCTCTGGTTCCGAATCTGAGAGTGTCTCATATTCCAGAGTATCGCATTCCCTCACATGCAGGGCAAGAATTTGAAGTGGCATCATTAACATTTCTTGCATTCTGCTTTTGGCATTAGCAAAAATTCCTGTGCATCGGAGGGAAGAGGAGAAAGATCGAACTCATCCTGTAAAGGTACAATATACAGCATGGTTTTCCCCTCTCCAGTTGCACATCTGATGGTACTGCCATTGTATCTAGGGCTGCAACAACGAATCGATAAAATCGATAAAAATCGATTATTAAAATAGTTGGCAACAAATTTCATTATCGATTCGTTGTGTCACGCGACACGGAGATGTAAAAAAAAATTGTGCGTATATTCTGTGCTATTGTTAAGCCCCACAAAAGGGACAAAAACATTATAAAGCATCATAAAGTTGTTGTGTACTATATTATAAGTGTTCTGAAGCCATTATATAGTATAATGTGAGATAGAAATTAATATTTAAGTCATTAAATTCAAGATCACGTACATATAATAAAAATAATAACATATACATATATATATATACACTCTATTATGTAAATCTTTTATACATCATCATCAATATATATCATCCTTTAAAAGTCTTACAAACTGGTTTATGGAAAAAAAATTGATATACCCTCACAAACAGAAAATAAACTGTAAAAGAAATTAATAAAATTAATTAACCTGATAATCATACTAGTAATGCACTGATATTAGTCAATAATAAAGGCATTTTGATGATACTGGAGGTTAAAAACACGTATTTACTCCCTCGTAGCATTCTTAACCAGACTTTTTGATAGTCAAATGCAAAATAAGATTTTGTTTTTGTCCAAATAGCAAAAGTGTGAGAGGAGTAATATATATATATATATATATTTTTTTTAACAAAAAAAGTATTTCATTATATGGACATGATCAGCATTTTTGTAATATTTAATTATTTTGCTGTTCATTCTCAGGTATTCACTTTGAATTATGATGTTTAATTGCTGAAAACATGAATATTGACTATACCAACCTATTTAAACGTACATAAACAAATAAAATATACATGAAACTAGTTGCATTGTGTGATTCTTTGAATCTCTGTAACTTGCACTTAAAACTTGTAGTGGTGTCCAAATAGTACCAGATGCCTTGTAGAGAAGCCATCCTCCAGATGCTGACTTCATTTTAGGGTAGGTATCACAAAACAAACTGGAAACCTAAAATCCACAATTACAACAAATTATTATTACAAATAAAGTTATTCTATCCATCAGCTATGAATGAATATTTTATGCATAACCTCTGAATGAGTCAAATCATCAATCATTGACAGATTTCGTTTCCCCAGTCCAGCCTGCATGAGTTGCAGCTCCTCTGCTGATGAAGGGGTCATTTCTAAATTTTTATTTAAAAGAAACGCTGAAAACACAAATGGTTTCCAAGCTTTGATGAACTTGGCTGGTTTACTACAGCTGGGTAAACGCCTTTTGGACCCCCGCTTAAAAAATCCTGGGAAAGACCTTCAAGAGATGATTAAATAAAAAGTTAGTTACTCAAAAAAATAATAATAAAAAATAATAATAATATATATATATATATATATATATATATATATATATAATATATGTAGGCTATATACATTCTGTGACAGATTGCTTATGCTACTCTATGTAGGCTTATGTAAGTTGCTTTGGATAAAAGCATCTGATAAATGCATAGGCTACATGTGAACAAAATTGCATTGCAAATATTAACTGTCATTGTTTTCAGTCATGACTGCAAGCTGAAACCTGGCCATCTCTTGGTCCACAGTCTGGCACTGTCCTGAGCGCTGCCCCTGATTCTGACTCTACCTCGTGCTGGTTTTACCCAGCGACTGGTTGAGCACCTCTATGATGTTATGTATAGCTGATGCAGCATCTGCTGCACCAACATTTGAGCTTTGCTGCAGAATAAAGATCAGTCTGAGATCTTTGCTTAAATTACATCATGTAACATCCTTGAACGCATCACATATGTTGGGGTATAATAAAAATGTTGGGGGTAGCAATCAAAGTACTCAAACTACAAAAATTGCACTGCAGACATGTGGATAATAAGAATATAAACACGTCAAGATCGATCTAAAGTTACTGGACATAAAGACATAACTTGGATAGAGAGCAGAAAAAAAACTTGGTTCTAGATTTGATATTAAACTTACCTCGGGCTGCCTCGAATGCCCTGCAGTTGAGGATGTTGATGACGCTCCGTGTCGCTTCTGATTACTCATCTCGGTTTTATTAATATTGATAATGTGCTTTAATATAGCCTAGCTGCTACTGTTGTTAGACTGTCACACAGATCCCAAAATTTGCGCCACTGAAGTCTCTCCTTCAGGTTCAAGGAGCTGTCAATCCAAATCTCACTAGCCAATGAGAGCAAACCGCTGTTAAGCCCGCCCACACGGTAGGTCTGTGTCAGAATTGCGAACGAAAACTTCAGAAGCGTAAACGAAAGTGCCACCGGCTTGGGCCCGTAAACGCTGCTCTGGAAGCGCATTTGTAAGTTCAGATCAGCGAAAGAAATATGAGAAATAGTTAGTCAATAAGTCAATAAATTTGCCAGCGAGTTATTCTTTTTCAGTTTCAGAGATATTTTATTCAGTTTCAATTCATATTTTCATTAATTTCTTGAAAAGTTACGTTCATTTTTATCGGCACAAAAATAATTCCATAATGCAGCTAGGATCTCTTGCATAAAGAGACATAAATACAATTATTTCCCACAGTCTACACGTACTTGGTCCCAGATTCCATTGGTCAGAACAGCTGGTCTGAAATACAATAAGGAAAGGGTTCATAAAAATTGCTCAAATCCTAAAAGCATGCAGTTGATATTAAAACACATATCTATTAGTTGAGCTGAATGACTATCAAACAAACACATTTAACACCAGAACTCAACTAGTATTTCATTTTACTAATGATTTCTTATTACAGAGGTTTTTCCAACTAACCTGAACACCTCCTCATAGATAGTAAGGTTGTTCTTGACAGGCATGGTTGCATGCCCAACAACTCTGTAGCTGTGCCCATCAACGGCTATCACATGCGTAACTCCAAACATTACGAGTTTCTCGTTTTGGTGAATGTGTAATTTGTGACCAAAATCCGGAACTGGGTTTAAGGCCCCATCCACACTACTGCGTTTTCGTTTAGAAAAGGAGACCTTTTGCTACGTTTGCACCTCCCGCCCAGACTACAACGGCAAAAACGGAGAAGTTTAGAAACGCTGCCGACCCCGTTTTGCGTTTTGAATCTCCGGAGGGCGTTTTAGTGAAGACGGTCAAAATGGAGGACTTTAGAAACGATGACGCAGAGGCTCACGCTCGGCTCTATGATTGGGTGTCATCAGTCATGGCGTATCCTTCCCTGATTCGTCAGCCACCCATCACATGACCCGTCCCCATGAAGAAAACATACAAAAACAGCCTGGACTACATAATGTTAGTGACTGCAACATGGATAACGAATTACAAGCGTTACTGACGTTGATGTCTTTGCTAGCAGCTGTTGTGCAAGTAAATTCAGCATTTTACAATGCTACAACTGCCTACATGCGCCTGTTTACGCGCCCAGTGTTCGTGAATGGTCACGTGATCCGCATTTTCAGTCGTTTTAATGTGGACGGAGATCAATTCTAATACGTAGCTAAAACGCTGGTGTGGACGGAGATCGTATTCGTTTTAATTCTCCGTTTCTAAACTAAAACGCAGTAGTGTGGATGAGGCCTAAGTTTCGTGCTCCCTGTGAATTTAAATGGTAATAAATGTATGAGTTTACTAGTTGATTAAGGTTAATAATGTAACATACACAATGTGTTGTCTATTCAGTTTAATTGTGCAGTCTTTGATTAGTATTGTGTTAATTCCTCATACCCCAATTTTACTATACACATACTAATCAAACACTGCATACATTATTACACAATTTAACTGAAAAGACAGACAACACTTTGTGAAATAGGCACCTGTGAACGAGCTTGGTGGTAAGGTTGATGGACCAGCCTCAGTGATGATCCAACGTCCCTTTGAGGCAAGGTAACCCGTCATAATTTTTCGGCCAAAAGACGGTCCAGTCAAATTGCAGGCGGACAGTACACATCCCTTAGTATTAGCAGCAGCAGCAGGATTATATAAAATAAACTCACCTCTCGAATAGCACTGGCCACTGCCATCTCCAAATGATCATCCTCCAAATGCCCTCTCTTTACCAGGTTGCGTTCGCCAAGGAACTTCTTTATGCTGGCCACAGAATGGCTTCTTTCAATTCCAATGGACGCCAAGGCAGTGGAAACATCAGAGTACGTTGCTCCATTATTTATCATATTAACTATGTTTCCAGCGTGATTTTCCAGGACTGACCCCATCTTGATTGATGAACGCCACCTTGTTTGTCGCAAGCGCCAGTAACCAGGGATACAGTAAACTTCCGGTGAACTAATACGCGCTTTGTGCATTAAAAACCTTAATTTTTCGTTTTTGGTTTTATTGTTGTAACGAGGTATGTTGTTATGGGAAGAAGGAGGCAGGAACCGGCGAACGTTCAAAGACTTTAATAAATAAAATCGGGGGGACCAATCACGGTGGCCGCGGCACCTGGGAGTATGGATGGACGAGGCGAGAGAAAAGGAGACGGGAAGCATGAGGAGCGAGAGAGGAAAAAAATAAATCTTGGTCCGGTTCCCACAATGCGCTGCCATCTGGTCCTCCACCAGCTAGGCGATCTTCTACGCGGTGCCTGGCGGTGGCGCTGGATAGCCCTCGGTGGACGGCTCGATACTCTTCCGCCGCCTGGTGGATGGCGACGGCTCCTCCGCGTTCGGGCAGTCGGCAGGAGTCCCCCGTTCCCTGCTCCTCCCCAGCATGGCGGATGGCAGCAGGCTCCGGCCCATGGCGAACGGCGGTGACTCCTCCGCTCCCTCACGGACGGAAGCCGCCCCTCCAGCGCCCAGGCGGCCGGCAGCGAGCTCGACCGCCCGCCAACCCCCAACTAAAACAGATACAGTTCATGAACCCTTTGTACTAAAAGCATAAGTATGGTCTCATTTGAAAGCTGACACCTGGCACTTTATTGGAAATGTAGAATTAATTATTGTAATAATGAAAAAAAAAATTTGATGAATAGCTTCAAAGTTGTGTAAGTTATTCAAATTTAATTTTTATGAAACATCTTCATGAAAATTAAATTGAAGTTGGCACTGGAGCAATCTAGAATTGCACTCCAGCTAAAGCCACATGTCTGACCATGTTATATTTAAAATTTGAAGGTGATAAGTCTAAAACTCTGTATTTAGTTAAATGTTTTTCAAGATCATGTCAAATTACTTTATTCTGATTAGACTCTAAAATGCAAACTTGTATTTATTGTCATCTATAAGCATCTATTCAGTCTATTGTATCTATTGTTTTGTGGTGCAAACGAGCCCCATTCAGTGTCAGTCTCTCTTGCTCACATTCACACATCTCCAGCCTGCTTATGGCCCTAAATATGCTTTTCTTTTGTCTGCATTATAATGGCTAACGACTGGCTATTCACGCTGTTTCAACCCCTAATTTATTTCATAGTTCTCACTTCACATTTGAAACTGTATCAAATGCCTTTCTTAAATAAAGAAACATTTCAGTAAGCATTCCTATTTAGAAAAATTCATAAAAAATAACAGCTAGATGGCAGGTGCACCTAGAGAGCTAGCTAGCATGTTAGCTTAGCATACCATCAATACACGACAATTTATGAGATTAAAACCATGTTTGTACTCCAAACTTACTTTATAGCGCAAGTCGAGTGTTTTAAATAATCTTCTATGAGCTTATTTGGCTTCAGATAAAAAAATCAGACAGAAAATATATTATTTTATAGTATTCTGCACGATGATAAAGTCTATATCGATTAGCATTACATTATAAATATAATCTATTATTATAAAAATACCTGACATGGTTCGAAGAACACAGGTAAATCAAATATCATTGCAATCATGTTTATTGTCTTCAAAACATCTTTATCTGCATGTTACAGCGATCTCTGAAAGCTTTGTTTATGTCAGTGATGTCCGGGAATGTCACATGGTTATGGTTCTTCTTCATGTGCACCCATATTTGAAAAATACTGTGTATCTGGCGCCCTCAGGCTGCTGTATGGATTGAAAACACAGTACATCAGAGTATCCAGCGCGCATTACATTTACATTTACATTTATTCATTTAGCTGACGCTTTTATCCAAAGCGACTTACAATTGCTATATATGTCAGAGGTCGCACGCCTCTGGAGCAACTAGGGGTTAAGTGTCTTGCTCAGGGACACATTGGTGTCTCACAGTGGATTCGAACCCGGGTCTCTCACACAAAGGCATGTGTCTTATCCATTGCTCCATCACCACCCCATTATCATTACATGGACGCATTTGGATATAAATTCAAAAAATATTATTCCTGTCTATAGAAATCTGATGTAAACCTATGAGAATCTATCAATATTTCTCCAAATCTACACATTTTTTAGCCAAAAGCCCTGAGGGACGTTGTTTTGTCAAGCGTTCTCATGACGACAGCACGGGAAATTTTTTCTGAATGGACGCGGCTGATGCTCATAATTCATATCGTATCGACTAATTTTTTCATTACATAAATCCTGACACAAATTAAGACATAACTGTCACTATAAGTTTCTCCGAATGCAATAGTGGTCAAATACTGAAACGTGAGACTTATATCTTTTTAATGATGTATAGTTTGTCATGGTAATAACATTAAATCTGATAGTAACTTTGAACTATTAAAAAAAAAAAATGCTTCAGTGCGTCCTCGCTCTGGCAACGGTTAACAGGTTAAAGCCTTGCCGGTTAAACATGTCGTTCGCTGCTGATGCGCTGTTCTAATGGGCGCTTTTCTGAGCGCAATACACCCGACGTGCACATGCACTAAAAGCCTGTCTAAAGGCCTGTTCACACCGCCGACGTTTAACGCCTCGTGACTAAACAAAGGGCGCCAATGTGAGTGTGCACACTGACGCGTAAAACGGCACGCGTAAAAGCGTCATTTTTAAAAAACCGCCTTGGGTTCGTTTTTTTGGTTTGAAGCGCCGCGTCAAAAACTATCCGACCAATGAGATTGGCGCTTTTGCTCACGTGTCTGGAGCTTCTGAAGTTACAGTAAACACAACTTGGGGGCGCTCAAACACAAAACGGTCTTGCCGAGCGTAACGCGAAGAAGACATACGCCAAGTATATGCGTCTACAGTACCGGGAAGAAATAAGACGAGGAAGATGCAAGACGAGATGAATGTAGAGCTGTTGGTCTCGTTGGTGTCGGAACATAAAGAACTATATGACAAACGTGCCAGCGACTACGCGGGGTATTTCTGTTTTACATTAAGCACTAATGTCAGGGAATGAATTTGCATGTTCACTTGGCTCATCGTCAGCGAAAATCGCTTGGGTGTGAACACAAAAAACGCGTTGAAAAACGTTGATGAATAATGCGCGCCGATATTCGTCCCGGTGTGTACGGCCCTTAACAGAGATACTGGACTAAGTTATCTTTCGAGTCGTATTGCGCTAATACTGTCAAATACACACAAGGTTTACATAAACAAAGTTGGTTATGTCTAAAGTGAAAGAACAGTAGAAAAAAATTAAGGAAAAAATCTGCTTGTCAAATGCGTGTAGACTCGTTGTGTGCAGATCTTAAAGTGACAGCCCAGCTAACACAGTTACGTTGTGAAGACGTAACCGGACCGGACCATATTCGTCGTAGCGACGTACCACATAACGTTCCAGCGACGTAACTTTGTGATTCCCATAATCGTCGTGGCGACGTTATAGTGGTACGTCGCTGGAACGTGATGAGGACGTCTCAAAGACCAAACTGGCATGTTGCGAGGACGTAACATCAAAGGACCATTTTAGTCGTAGCGACGGACCACATAACGTTCCAGCAACGTAACTTTGTGATTCCCATAATCGTTGTCGACGTTATAGAAGTACGTCGTTGGAACGTGGCTGGTACTTCCTAACGACCAAAATACTACGTCCACATTTATGTTTAATATACTTCTCACCTTTAGTCCTGGGAATTAAGATGTGCTTGATCCATAACCTCGAAATCCACATAGAACTGATAAACTCAAACATTCATTCTCTGCAGTAAAACCTTATATATTCTAATTATAGGGAATTGTGTACTATCATTTTCAGTTAATACATTTAGGGATCAATACGTAATGGAAACCAATACAAACCCCTATTCAATTCTAAATAGAAAATGGCCCAAAACCCACACTGTATTAATATATTAATCAGCATTTATTCAGTGTTACTTTTGTACAATTACTAAGCCAATACATTTTGAACATTAACGATTTTTAACCATGTAAAGTGTTAAAAAGTTACGAGTACAGAAATGAAACAATTAATTAATCAAAAAACATAATCAATGAATATTGTAACCAACTATTAAAACGTATTCTTTTTATTGAAAAAAGTGTCTTATCATTAGGGATGGGTGTAGTTAAATAATAATTTTACCACTGATACTTATCAATACTCTTATTGATACTACACTTCATACTACTCTTTATAATTTGGCGGAAAAACAAAGACCTTAAAAAAATGAAAAGATTCAGCAGTTTCTTTATTATTAATTTTATTTGCAGAAATAGGTTAAATTATTTCCTGAGTGTCATGTGAGGCTCTTGCTACAAATGTCTGGTGGTGATGTGCTTCATTGCTTCACTACCAGTAGCTAAACCTGAACAATGTGACAATTACTAAAGATCTATAGTCCTTGAGCTTCTCTGAAGCTAACAAATAAAAAATAATATTGTTTGTAAAGAGTAAACATATGTAAAAAATTACAATTAAAAAATATATAGGCTTCTAACATCTCTCCTGTATTATTTTACCTACCCAAATATACATCAATATTTTTTTGTTCAAGAAAATGAGCATGATGACTTTCTCAGAGAGAATCTGAGATCTCTCATTCCTGACGGTGTCCCAGCTGTGGTGAACGCTCCTTCAGACAGTGTTGAGGAGGCAGAGGGAGATGATGGAGCGCTGTGGGAGAAGAGGCAGGGATAGGAGGAGGGTCTCGCTCTACATATTCACTAGAAGCTGAAAAATTAATTGTACCATGCTATTGTAGTCAGGTTTATAGCTTTTTGTTAGAAAGGTATAAGAAAATTGTCTAACTTACGTGTTCCTCCTCTTCCTTGTCCCGAGCTGCACTGTCACCTCATCATCCTTCTAGGCAGCTGAAACAGAGAAGCACTTTATTAATGTTGCTAATCTACAACTTTTAATGCTTTTGAAAGTCATTTATGCTCACCAAGGCTACATTTATTTGATCGAAAATACAGTGAAAACTGTAATATTTTGAAATTTTATTACAATTTAAACAACTGTTTTCTATGTGAATATATGTTAAAATGTAATTTATTCCTGTGATCAAAGCTACATTTTCAGCATCATTAACTTACTTCGGTCTTCAATGTCATATAATCCTTCAGAAATCCTTATAATATTATGATTTGATGCTCAAAAAACATTTCTATTACATTCTAACATTTCCAATACTATCCAGTCATTCTAGATCAGTGGCTCCGTTTAAGTGACGTCATCGATAAACAGCAAATACTAATTTATATATTGGATAAATTATCAGTTGGTTAAATTAGCCAATTTCCACTCACCCATTCAACTGCCAGCAAATCCTTTACAAAACAAACAAAAAAAATCTCACCTACACATAAAGTTGTGATTAAAAGCCTAAACTTTTATAAACAAGAGCTTAGGTTAGCCTAACAGAGCTAAGAGCTCTTCTGAAAACGGTTGAGATGCTAACGGACTTTTTCGAAGACACTAAACTATTTCTATGAGGTAAATATTCAACAGATGTGTGTCAATAACACATAAGAAAAATGTCAGGAACAGTTGTGTGTATTATTTGTGCGATTTTAGACTTAACTCACCTGAAAGTAGTGAAAACAACAGCGATAGATGGAGTTTTGCTTTTTGTCAGTTGCAGTGGTCCGCGCCGTACCCAGATAGCACACGTACATCGCGGAGACGTCTGTGAAAGATCGTAGCATCTAGTAAACATCGTGTTTGAACGACCGTTTTTAATAGTTGCTGAGCCGTCTTTCTTACCTCTATAAGATGTCTATACGATGAGTCTTCAACATTTGAAATTGCATGTAGGATCGAGCAGATCAGCAGACGCGGCCGGCAGTCTATTATCACGTGGCTTCGCAGTGCCACTCTCATGTAAACACGGATTTTAAAAAAATATTTTGACAAGCATTAAAACCATTGTTGCATTTTTCCCTTACCAGTACATGTGAAAACAAAAACAGTAGTTTTACCTTTATTAAGAGATTTTGCATTGGTAAATGCAGTTTCACTGATCCATTTTGTCTTACAACATTAATATTTACGAGGGACATTTATGTTTTATTATTCTGTACTGAAAAAAAAAGCTAAGCATAAATACAACATGGATTTATTTAAATTAAGCTTTCAATGATTTAAGTGCAACTTTATCCTCTTACTGGATACAAATCAGAATATATAAATAAAACTCCCAATGAGCAAGACAAAGGTGGCAAATGGCAAATACAGGATTTGTTTGTGAGAAGACGCTAGCAAAAACTAAAAAAAAAAATCAATAAAAAAACTATAATCTTAATCAGAGTCTGATATCGATATAAATAATTAGTTAATAATTTATATAATATAAATTATATATCATCGAGCTATAATTTATGTAAGTAAATTTACTAATTAATTTATAAAACATAAATAAATTATTAACTTATTATTTATATCATGTTTTTGCTTAAAGGCCTACTCATCTGGCTTTAATATTTTACAAATACATTTAAGGAATTATGTAATAAGAAATAAATGTATACATGCATTCTTTCTGTAGATGTCATATAGCGAAGAAATCGCTTGACTTACCGTTCATGTTTGACCAAAATTATTGTGGTATATAGCAGTGATGAGCGGGTTGATCCAAAATGAGCGGGTGCCTGCGGTCACCCGCGGTTACGAGTCATCCAAAAATATTTTTAATGATATTCGGGTCGCGGTTGGTCGGGTCGTTTGAAATAAAGATGCCAATTAAACCTTTGTAATTTATATAGTAGGCCTACTAGACACAATGTTCTATGAAATACATAGGTCTACACTTTATTGGCTGAATAACTGCGCGAGGATGACGCACGAGCTCAGTCTGCAGATGAAAGTGGGAAATCCTTATTTACCTGAATGTTGAGCGCGTTATTAACTTTTGAATAAAAGCTGACGCGGGACAAAATGCCCGATTTCCCAACACGTTGAACTGAGCAATGCCATTGTGCCATTTTAATAGGCTACTTTAAAACGCATATAGCTCAGTAATGTCAGTTTTATGTATTTGCTGAGTGGGGGCGGGGTTTTTGTTGGGATAGTCGGGGGAGAGACGCACACGTCGATTAGACTGGATAAACACATGCAGCATCTTAATTGTTAAGAAAATGAAACGAAATAAATGAATAAATCAAGCCTTTATTACAAAACACTAGGCTATCATACAGCATTCAGAAAAATGCGCACCCCAGCTAGTTCCTCCGTCTACGGCCCAATGACGCTACGATGAGCATTTACTATAGCTACTTTAAAAAACGCGGGTCATGATGGAAGCGGGTCGGGTACAAGATTTTCTTTCTTTTTTTATGCGGTCCGAGTTGCGGGCGGGTTAGTTGAAAACGTCGGTCGGGTGCGGGTTGCTTATACATTGACCCGCGCATCACTGACACACACACACATCTACACACACAAATCTACACCTAACAAGGATGTGTAAGGATTTGACATATCCTTCAGCTAATCTTCTCTTTATCTAATTTTATAAAATGATATGAAAGATCAAGCCACATCTGTACAAGTATAAACAATATGATAAAATAGTAAATAGCCAAAACATGTCGATTCGTCTACAAGAGATAATGTTATTTAAATTGTGAATTGAGGTGAAGAAATATTACATTAGTTATCAAAAGGAGACCACCAAGAACAGCCTACAACGTTACTATTTGTAAGTGTACCCCAGTTTTACACAAGAAAATAACTTTTACATAAAGTAAACACTTTGCTAAAAGAGCAGTCAATTTGTCAAAGTTCAGATACACAAAGCAGCGCAGCTTATTTTAGCCAAGATGGTCACAGTTAGCCTAGCACAAAGTGCACCATGCGAACAAGGTTTTTACAAAATAAATACGCTTACCCGTCTTCAACTGGATCTCTTCTGTGATCATAATCCTCATCTTCATCAGAAGAAAATCCATCAGGCTCGGAAATTGCCTTTCATCCTCGTCGCTGCTCTCCAAAACCGCAGCAAGTGCGTCTTTCAATGTCAATGTCTTCGCCATTATCTCTCCTCATCTTTATATGTGTGTTTCGCTGACTTTTTCTTTCCATCTACATCTCACAGCCCTGCGCTGACTGGACCAGGGGCCTCATTTATAAAACTTTGCGTAGGATTTGCGTCAGAAGTGGCGTACGGATGAAACATAGGACGTGCGTACGCACAGAAATATTCGGATTTATAAAACCGTGCGCACGCACATCCTACGCAGTTTTCCCTTAATAAATCACAATCAATTCTAAAGGTAGCGCAGCTTTTGCGGCTTCATGTCACGCCCATAGTTGCCCATAAATAGTCCGTGAAACGCCCACAAGTTAATATTCATCGATTGCGAAATCATGGCAAACACAGAGAGGAAATAAAAAAAACATAACTTCACTCAATGTGAAGTAGAAGTTATCGTTGGCGAGGTGGAAAAGAGGAGATGTTGTCTGGAGGGCACAATGTGGGCATTACTAATGCCAAAAAGGCACTTGAGTGGCAAAAGGTTGCAGACGCCGTAAATGCTGTAGCCTCACAACCTCGGACCGTGGCCGAAATAAGAAAGAAATGATCGGACAAGATCAGCCATTGTGCGTCATTACGCATTGTGATGGGGCATTTTATTTCCATCCATTTAATTGCATCTGACAAGCTACAGATGTCGGTTATAATCTATGTGGAAATGTGAAATAGTTCAGTGCAAATGTAATTTCTTGCAGCTTTCTGAATGGTTGAGACATACGTCATATTATTTTATCAAAAATAAAACAAACTAAAGGCATATGCGTGAATTCCATGATTCCGTAGCTGATGAAGACATTTTTACTATGAAAACAACTTTCCCCAGTGGACAATTAATACATCTATCTATCTATCTATCTATCTATCTATCTGTCTATCTATCTCCCTAATTATCTATCTATCTATCTGTCTATCTAATTGCATCTATATCTGCTCCGCCAGACGGACACATTGACGAGAATATCAGTTTTGTACATTATTTAGTTCTGTTTACCATATTATTTATGAGGATGAATTGCATAACATTCCAATATTATTGCAGAACATATTTCACTTTTCTTTTTGCAAATAGCCTATGTGTTAATTTGCATTTTTGTTGTAATTTTCGTTTGATTTTGTTTGTTACTCTACAGATCGATCGAACGGGTGTTCGTGTAGGCTGTTAATTGTAAGACTTGTTTTGTGAAGTCTTCATGTTGTTTATGAGAGGCAGTATTGCCATTTCTTTTACACAACGGTCTACAGTTTCACACACTTTCATGTGTTTCTTCCATCTGCCGACGGTGTCGCCATTTCTCATCTCACCCGTTTGTGTGCGTACGCCTGGGTCAGAGCTTGCGTGAAGGACCGCACATTTTCCCGTGAAGTTTGCTTTTTATAAATACCAATTATTGCGTAGAGAGCGGCGTACGCCTTCTTTTGTGCGTACGCAACGTTTATAAATGAGGCCCCAGGAGAACCGGGAGTGGTGGATTTTTGCAAAACAAATAACAGTCTCCAGGTGGAGGTAGAAGCGCAGGGTTTTTCTAAAACTGGCTCATTTATGTTGTTCTGCCGGAGCATAGTGTCGGTTTCAGTGAATATGATCAACAAAAATCTTGCCGACTTCAGCTTTAAGTAAAAATGCCCTTGTACTATTTAAAGCATACTAATGCATACCAGAGGTGTCAAGTAACGAAGTACAAATACTTCGTTACATTACTTAAGTAGAAATTTTGGGTATCTATACTTTACTTGAGTAATTATTTTTCAGCCGACTTTTTACTTCTACTCCTTACATTTTCACGCAATTATCTGTACTTTCTACTCCTTACATTTTAAAAATAGCCTCGTTACTCCTATTTCATTTCTGCTTGTTTTCATTCCCGCTTGTTTTCATTCTGGCTTGTCGTCGTTCAAAAAATGGCCAATTATACTACAATAGATCTGAGTCCCGCCTCCTGAACACACATCGCTAAACTGATTGGCTTTGTGTTTTCTTTCTAACTTGTGAGAGGCTGTCCGCGCGGCGCGCTGTAGTTACATTTGGTTTGTGCGAAGCGGCAAAACTCCTCCGAAGGAAACCTACTGTAGATGCGGTAAGCGAGGGAGAAATCAACAGTTTTGTGCTCAAGAATACGGGGCAAATCGCGTCAAATATTGCTTTGGGGACAGCCGTTTTTACAATATTGCCTACTGTATGACAATCGCGGGATAAGTGGCAAACATAATCGTTAGTGTGTGTGTGTGCGTGCGCGCGTGTGTGTGTGTGAGAGAGGTGAGAGAGAGTGTGTGCGTGTGTGTGAGAGAGCGAGTGTGTGTGAGAGGGAGACTGAGTGTGTGTGTGTGTGTGTGAGAGAGAGAGAGAGAGAGAGAGAGAGAGAGAGAGAGAGAGAGAGAGAGAGAGAGAGAGAGAGAGAGTGTGTGTGTGTGTGTGCGCGCAACCATTATAGTGTCAAAATACCCCCACAAAGATGGCAATATCCGAAATCCTTATATGTGGCTGAAACAGGTATACCTGTTATACAGCTATAGCCTAGTGCCTCACAAGTTTTTCAACATTTATATTTTAATATATATAACATTATAGTCATTATGGCCTTAGAATTTTTTTTTTTTTTTTTGAGGAGGTGGGGTGCACTATAGGCCCCTTTGGCGCGGTCTAAGCTTTTGTCCTTAAAGGGTTAGTTCACCCAAAAATGAAAATAATGTCATTAATGACTTACCCTCATGTCGTTCTAAGCCCGTAAGACCTCCGTTCATCTTCTATCTTAAACTGTGTTCCGAAGATGAACGGAGGTCTTACGGGCTTAGAACGACATGAGGGTGAGTCATTAATGACATTATTTTCATTTTTGGGTGAACTAACACTTTAATGGCATTTTTTGCCTTGCATTACTTTTACTTTTATACTTTAAGTAGTTTTGAAACCATGTACTTTTACACTTTTACTTGAGTAAAAAGCTTGAGTTGATACTTCAACTTCTACAGAAGTCATTTTAAACCCTAGTATCTGTACTTCTACTTGAGTAATGAATGTGAATACTTTTGACACCTCTGATGCATACACAGTATTCATTTTTATTGGACTATTATGCAATGCATTATATAATACATGCCCTTATTTCTCTATTTTTGGAAAAGCTTGATTTTCATAGCTAGTAGTTATAGATGTCAGATAAATGTATGTAATGTAGTGAAAGTATTTTAAAAATGTTTTCTCATAGATAGTGGAGTAAATCATGAAGTAGCATAAAATAGCTCAGATAAAAGTATCTCCAAATCAAAAGTACAATACTTGTGCCTCAACACTGTAGACCACACGTTGACTATTGTATCTTAATGTGTATGTTAAAAACTTATATGTTAATGCCTTCTATTCCTATGTCTTCTCACTTATCTCCCAGCTAAGCAACCACCGAGCCAGAGGAATAAAGAAGTCAGTTTGGCTCAAGTCAAATCTAGTCATTACAATGTCTCCAACTTCAAATGGATGAAATTTCTGTTCAGGTTAGTTTTAAACTCTTTAAACTCTGCCTGTGCTTCTGCTACCTAGTTATACGCATGCATGTATGGATATCTATATCTGCAATAGACTGAAGCAGATGATTTTATAGGATTTAGTTTATTATTAATGTTAAATAATTCTACATATGCTAAAAAATATTGGTTCAAGATCTTGTAAATGTTATTGATCATCAGAGAACCCAACAGATAAATTGCTTTTAGCTTCTAATGAAAGCAGTGAACTCATTATAAACAAGTTCATTGGAAAGAAATCATAAACCATCAACCAATCAGACATCTAAATAAATTGAAGAAAAACTATTTTATATACACAATATGTTTATTCAAACCATGTTTAAAGTAATCAACATAGGCATCACCTGAAAGCTTTAATTAACCAAACTGATCCTGTTTTGCGATCAGACGCTGCCTTACCATGGAAACAATACTCACAAAACATGACCAAATTTTGCACTATTTTACGATCACATCCTTCTCTAATCTTGACAAAACATATAGCCTACTATTAAAAATATCTGAGACCCAAGGGTCAATATGTGACCAGTGTATTGCAATAGAAGTGATATTGTGAGAGAAATGTATTCATTTGTAACGATAAGCATAAAAAATTATAATGGAGTGTGGGTGTCACCCAGTATCAGCAAAACAAAATTTCACAGGATCCTCATTTTTTGTGATATCAACCTATGATTTGGAAAACAACTTGGTTAGACTTTTGGTTTTCTTGCAAGAAAAGCACAGATACACACCGTCACTCATCATGACTCACAAACACACACTGATCTTACTGTCTATATGAGGATTCATTACACACATTTATTCTGACGTGTTCTTTCACTGACAGAAGCTCAGCTGTAGTATTAATGTAATTGTGAAGTACTTTTTCACAGAGACACGAAGAGTGAAGATCCAAGCACAGCTTTATTTGACGGTAGCCAAGAATCGTAGTCAATACAGCAGACAAAGGGTCAAAACACACATAACCATCCGAATACAAACACGAACTCGGGGAAAACAGGGAAATCCAGGAAACTGAGGGTCCAGAAGTGCAGTGGTAACATACACTAAATAAAACCTCACAAAGAATGACAGAGTGAACCAGGCTTTATAGACCGAACAAACAAGGCTAATAAGCAACAGCTGAAGACAATGAGTGATGATGAATCAGGGCAGAGGATTATGGGTAGTGTAGTCCATGACAGAGTAACAATAGTCTATGATGGAGAGCGCACTGGTGGACAAGCAGCACTTCAGCTGGAGACTGGGACAGTAATGAAGAGAAAATAAGAGACTCTTTAACCCCCTGGGGTCGGCAATCACGCCGGCCGTGATTTGCGCGTTTTTTTTCACATAGCAGCTGAATAAAATTAAAATATTCCGTCATATATGGTCATACAGACTTAATAAAAATGAAAAAAGAATCTGTGAGATGTCTACTTTTGTATGTGTCCACTTACAAATCAAAACAAAATGTTGTGCTTTTGTAAAATAAAGAAATTAAACAGGGTGTGCATTCTGCCTCTCCGTCTCGTGAACTTTTTTTTCTTGAGCACGTCTCTAAACATTTAAAAAACTCAGCGAATACTTGTCACACATTTATGAGCTCTATATATTTATAATCATTTAAGTGTGTAGTTTAAATTATCTGATTCAAAACGAAAACAAATATTCTTTGTTTAAGAATTTGTATAAAACCAACAAGATATTCAGTTTCTCTAACCCTTCCTCATTAGTTTTAATGTGACCACACCCACACGCGCAAAACACATAGACATGCAAATCGTCCATGTGTCGCGGCGAACGCCCCCATTACCTCAACAACAAAGCGGCAAACTTTATCAGTCCTCTGCAGTCGTCGAGTTTGGAAGACACGCTGTGAGATTATTGGGTTTACATCTGAAGAAGAAGATCGCGATTTGAAGACAAGAACGATTTTAAGGTAAGAAATAATTCTGAATTATATTAGTTAGTGTTATTGTTGCATATACTTCATATTGCCATTGAACTGTTGCTCGATGCTTCAGTGAATGTTCCCTGCACGCGCTGTGAGAGTTTGAGTCATTCGCGCGACGTGCGTTTGAAAAGCAAAACGCACCATGATTTTACTCCAATCTCATTTCATAACGTCATATCGATTATAAACATTTGAAGTAACATATGATAATCAATATGTTTTTCTCTAGTGTAGTGTTACTGAAGTGTTCCTTTTTTAACTATGCCTGCTATACTATTGTTCTTATTATTTGATTCAGCCCTGCAGGTATATGCCTACAAGGCACAACAAATGTATGTATATATATATATATATATATATATATATATATATATATATGTGTGTGTATTTTGTAAATTTTAAAAAGGAATTTTCACCAGAAATCTAAAATGTATTCCACAATCATGCAGCCCTGGTTTCTTCTTGATATCAGCATGTTCACAGCTTTTTTTATATATATATATATATATTTTTTAGGTAGCTACCCGTCTGCTGACTTCAACATGAGCATGAGGAGGTAAAGTGAAAAATCAAACACCTGGGAAATGACAGGTATGCACTATGTTTCAGGAAAGGAAAGGTGTGTGACTGGTTAAGTCTCTGTCTTTAGTTCAGTGTGTTAAATAATGTGCTTTTTGCCATTTGTTGTGTATCTTTGGATTATGTTGTGTTGTAAATAAATTCAAACAATCAAAAAGCCGTTCTTTTTTAAATCTCCTCATTCTTGTGCAAGGTAATGTAATGATAGTGCCTGAGAGCTCCTAATAGGGCCATTATGGGAGGCTTTTTGTCTTTTCTCAGCTGTGAAACACTCAATATTCATGGTGGTTTACGCCTACTCGCATAAAGCTTTCTTACCACAAAACATGTCATACAAATTTTAAATCAATATATTGTCTTATCTGAATGAGTATTCAGGATGATTTTCACATAGTTTTGGAGCAAATATTCTAGGCTACGTGATACAATTTTCAAAAGCCTTGCGAAGAAATAATTAGTTTGTGTTTCATGACATTATTTCAGTGACTTTTTTTTTTGGTCATTTTCACAAACCACGCATAAATGTTATTATCTCAAAACTACAAACTTTTACATACATGCTGCTGACATATTATTGTAGCAGAGTTTGTGCTGAATGCAGTGTAATAAGACCTTAGCCATGAAAATGTCACAAGTAACAGAAAATAAGCACAAATGTTAGAGCATGTCAGAACACCTCCAGGACCCAGAAAAACACCTCAGACCCCAGAGGGTTAAAAGAAGTCAGCAACATATGGATTGGTAATCGCTGGCACGTGAGTAAAAGAGAGAGAGGTGTATGTTTTTCATTCGGATAAAGTTCCTCGTACCAGAATACAGATCTATATTTTGAGGTAATCATTCTCTAGTAGTAACACAGCTTGTTTTATTAAAGGGGTGGTAAAATGCCCTTTTCACAAGATATAAAATAAATCTCTGATGTCCAGAATGTACATTTCCTGAAGAAAATGTGAAGTGGTGCTTGCAGTGGCAAAACTGGCCACTCGGTTGCTAGAGTGTTGTAAATTATTGCATACGAGCCAACAACCATGTTCTACGATGTTCTGGTGCTGAGATATGGCTTATTCATGTTGTTCAGGTGGTTGCCAGGGTTATCTGGATAGTTGCTATGGTGTTGGCTAGGTGGCTGCTAGGGTATTCTGGGCCTTTGCTAGGATATCATGGGTGGTTGCTAGGGCGTTGATAGGTGGTTGTTAAGGTATTCTGGGTGGTTTCTAGGCAGTTGCTAGGGTATCTGGGTGGTTGCTAGGGTGTTCTGGGTGGTTGCTGGGATGTTTCTAATGGGTTGCTAAGGTGTTCTGGGTGGTTGCTAGGGTATTCGGGGTGGTTGTCAGGGCGTTGGTAGGTGGTTATTAGGGTGTTCTGGGTGGTTGCTAGTGATTCTAAGTGGTTGCTAGGGTATTATAGGTGGTTGCTAGGGTGTTGCTAGGCAGTTGCTAGGGTGTTCTGGGAGGTTGCCTATGGTGTTGCTAGGGCGTTGCTAGGCAGTTGCTAGGGTGTTGATGATAAATAAAATGAAGCTCATATCTTGCTTTCTTTGACGTGAACTCAGTGATGTGAAGTTATGTTGCCGAGTGTGAATGGAAGTTTTAACGGATAGCGATCCAATCAGAGTGATTAACTCAGAAACTTAAAAATGTCACTTCATGACAACAAAGTTGCCAACCCCTTCTCTCTAACATCTCACTGTTACTGGTTTATCATGCAGCTCAAAGCATTATGGGTAGAATCTCTCTACAGTCTGTTCTCATTCATCAACACAGTTTCACTGATGATTCATAATAAACCCTAAACCCAGGATAGAGCGGCTGAGTGAATGTGGTCTGGACTGTGTGGATGAGGCTCATTGTGTCAGAGACGCTGTAGAAGGACAGAGTTCCTGCGCTGTGATCCACACACACTCCTACTCTCCTGCTGATGGACTTTACTGGGAGTTCAGTCTCTATCTTATTGTGTCTGAATGAGTAACTGGAGGAAGAGCAGAACAAACTCCAGGACTGATCATTATATCCAAACAAACACTCATTACTCCGTCCCTTCCTGCTGATGCTCTTATATGACACTGATAAACACACACCACCAAACACACCACCACTCCACTCAATCTCCCAGTAACAGCGTCCACACACACTCTCTCTACACAACACCTGACAATAATAATCAAATCTGTCTGGATGAACAGGATACGGCTGATCTGTGTCAGTGACAGTAATCACTCTGTTCCTCTCAGACAGTCGGAGGAGTTTATTCACAGTGTTCAGATCCAGAGTGAGCTGATGGGAATCTGATGGAGAGAAAACACATCAGAATCAGGAATTATGAATCTGATATTTTATTATAGCTGAACTCTTCATGTTCAATATATCTGCCAGTGTCTCAGTGCAGTTTACCAGATATCCTGTGCAAATCATCACATGATCAACTCTAAAACTCTTCAGTCTTGTTTTCTTTCTCCTTCTACAGGAAGAACGTCTCGGCGTTACGTCGAATGACGACGAAATAGGGTTCGCTTAGAAGCCTATCCTCTTCGAACAGTAATAAAACGAGCCAATGGCAAGCAAATGCCATGGGTCTGCTGAATTTGCATAGCATAACTCCGCCCCACCTCGTGGGTATAAAGGAAGTGAGCCGGGCAACATGCAGATAGGTTTCTTCGCTGAGGCTGAACTCGGCTGTTCCAGCGGTACAGCGGAAGTGGCAGGAAGACGTAACTGGGAACCCCATTTCGTCGTCATTCGACGTAACTCGAAGTGACAACTAAAGGGAACATCTCCGTTCCCTACTCAGGGAACGAGGGTTACATCCGTAACCGAGACGTTCCCTTTAGTTGTCACTTCGAGTTACGTCGAATGATGACGAAAGGGGTTCCCAGTCCAACCACGCCACCTCGGCTGTCTTCCAGTGCCCTGCGTATGTCTGAGCTCCCTGTCGTGAGACTAGCACGGACGAAGGACTTCTACTTAACACAGGAATACCAAGGTACAGTGGGAAGGATATCTCAGTGGAAATATGCAATCAGTGCCCGCCTGAAGGGGAGACTTAAGAATACACATATGACCCGGAGGGGGGTGCATACGGAGAACACTGGGGTGTCCAGCCCACAGGGTGGAATATTTCAACCCCAGGGGTGGCAGACTGGCTTGCCAAGGGAAAGACACATGCTCGAGAGAGGTTTACAGTGGAAATACACACGTGGGGGTTGCCCAGAGGGGGAACCATGCACATGGCGGCACCTAGCCAACGCGAAAGCTGCCAGAGGCATAACTCTGGCGTTGACGTCAATAGCGCTGGAGGAACTCAGGGCTTATCAGGCTCACCTGAGGAGAATATCGCACGTATCCAGTCCGTGGAGTGGAATGGCGAGCAAGCGAAGACACCTGAGCGGGTCGTAGTACCGGCTGGTTGAAGTGAGTACTCTGGAGGACACTGGCTCCACTCGGAGATTATAGAATCTGGCGAATGTGTTGGGTGTTGCCCAGCCTGCAGCTCTGCAGATGTCTGTTAGCGAGGCGCCATGCGCTAGAGCCCAAGAGCAGGCCATACTCCGGGTGGAGTGGGCCGTCACACCAAGGGGCCGACCTTGCTGCTGGTAAGCCAAAAGCAATGGCGTCCACTATCCAGTGAGACAACCTTTGCTTGGAGAGAGCCTTTCCCTTCAGCTTCCCACCATAACAGACAAAGAGCTGGTCAGAGGTCCTGAAACACTGCATTCTGTCTACGTAAGCACGGAGGGCGCGTACTGGACAGAGCAATGCCAAGGCTGGGTCTGCCTCCTCCAGGGGCAGCGCTTGCAGGTTCACCACCTGGTCCCGGAAGGGGAGTGGTGGGAACCTTGGGCACATATCCAGGCCGGGGTCTCAGGATCACTTGAGAAAAGGCCGGCCCGAATTCCAGGCACGCTTCGTCTACAGAAAATGCGTGCAGGTCCCCTATCCTCTTGATGGAGGTCAATGCAACCAGGAGCGTTCATTGACAGGAACTTAAGCTCCACTGATTGCAGAGGCTCAAAGGGAGCACTCTGCAGGGCAGTTAGAACCACTGAGAGGTCCCAAGAGAGAACGAGAGGAGCGAGGAGGATTTAGTCTCCTTGCTCCTCTCAGGAACCTGATGACCAGGTCGTGCTTTCCTTACGGACTTACCTTCGACTGCATCGTGATGTGCAGCGATAGCGGCAACATACACTTTCAGGGTGGAGGAAGACAGCCTTCGCTCCAACCCATCCTGCAGGAAGGAAAGCACGACACTGATCGGGCATGATCTGAGGTCTTCTGAGTGAGAAGAGCACCAAGAGACGAAGAGGTTGATGCTCTAGCGGAAGTGATGGTAGCCACCACCGCTGTTGGTAGGGTACTCAAACCTAACTCGTCCCGTCCAGGAGCCACACGTGGAGGTTCCAAAGATCGGGACGAGGGTGCCAAAGGGTGCCCTGTCCCTGAGAAAGGAGGTCCTTCCTCAGAGGAATTGGCCAGGGAGGTGCTGTCGCGAGGAGTACAAGTTCTGAGAACCAGGTTCGGGTGGGGCCAGTGCGGCGCACCCAATATGACCTGCTCCTCGTCCTCCCTGATCTTGCACAGGGTCTGTGCAAGAAGGCTCACTGGGGGAACGCATACTTGCGGAGGCCCCGCGGCCAGCTGTGTGCCAGTGCGTCCGTGCCGAGCGTGCCCTCGGTCAGGGAGTAAAACTGGGCGAAGTGGGAAGAGTCGTGGGAGGCAAACAGGTCTACCTGTGCGTCCCCGAACTGATCCCAAATCAGCTGACCGCCTGGGGATGGAGTCTCCATTCTCCGGGAAGAGGCTGAAGCCGTGAGAGCTCATCGGCTGCACAGTTCAGGTCTCCCGGGATATAAATGGCTCGAAGCGACCTCAGATGCTTCTGAATCCACAAGAGGAGGTGGCGGTCGAGTTGCGACATACGGCGGGAGCGTAGACCCCCTTGTCGGTTGAAGTACGCTACTGTCGCGGTATTGTCTGTTCGGACTAGTACGTGCTGGTTCTTGAGCAGCGCATGGAAGTGGTGCAGAGCGAGACGTACTGCCAGCAACTCGAGGCAATTGACATGCCATAAGCGGTGGGGTCCTGTCCAGGAGCCCGCGGCAGCATGTCTATTGCACATGGCGCCCCAGCCCGTGGAGGAGGCATCCGTTGAGACAACAACATGCCTGGAAACTCGTTCTAAGGGCACTCCGGCCCGTAGAAAGCTGAGGTTCGTCCACGGGGTGAAGATCTGACGGCAGGTCGGAGTAACTGGTACTTGGAACGTGCCCTGATGCCATGCCCACCTCGGGACTCGATCGCGAAGCCAGTGCTGAAGCGGTCTCATATTAAGCAATCCGAGCAGCGTTGCCGTGGCTGCAGATGCCATATGCCCCAGGAGCCTCTGAAAAAGTTTCAGTGGAACCGCACTCTTGCCCTCGAATTGTCTCAGGCAAGTCAGCAGTGACTGCGCGCGCTCGCTCGTAAGTAACTGGTAACCGGCCGCCGCCGAGGAGGCCAGTCTGGGATATGGGAGTTGAGGAAGCGGGGTTCGCTCAGCTCAGCCTCGCGCATATCAACCAGACTAAGCCAGTTTTTTTTTCTGGACCACATATGTGGAGATCACCTGGACCCAGGGAGCGTGTGGTCACCTTCGTCGCCCGTAGAGCGAGGTCGGTGGTGGCACGCAGCTCTTGCAAGAGCTCTGGACCAGCCCCACCCTTGTGCATTAGCAATGAGCACCATTGGCCTGGTAGACCTGAAGGATGGGCATAGCATGCATTGAGGTGGCAGCCAGCCCCGCAGCTCTATAGGTCTCTGCCACCGGAGTAGACAAAAACCTGCAGGCTTTGGGGTTGGTGGGTGCTTAGGGTCGCCACGCCAGTGGAGGCGCTGTGGGGACACAGTTGTGTTGCCACAGAACACTTCACAGGGGGGAACCCCAGTGTACCCACTGGCCGCGACCTCATCGAGGGCAGAGAAGGCGGAAGAGGCCGCTGAGTAGTCTCAAGACCACTTCATGCACGTCCAGGAAGAAAGGAATTGGGGGCGGACCGACGTGTGCCGGGTGTGTCCCCAAAAACCAATCATGCTGGCACACCCGGAGGAGGCAGCACAGCCGAGTCTTCTCCAGCGTACTCACGCCCCCCTTGTGATGCGGCGATAGACAAGATTTCATCTGCCGGGGCATCGAATGAAATGCTGGGCCAGCCCGCGACCTCTGGCCGGGACTGGTCAGCGATCTCATCCGGATACCACACGGGTTGCAATGTGAAGAGGGGTGTGTGGACCGAGGATAGATACCGTCGGGTTGGTTCCACAACAGCAGCCTCTGATGACCCTGGCCACCAGCCGAAGTATTCCTTCTTGCGGAGAGAATAGATTGGGGTGTGGATGAGGGGACTCTCTCTCGAGGAGGAGGTCATCGAGTCTCGATCGTTACATTGCGATGGTCATGTTACCGCAATGAGAACATGACGCATCCACGAATGCTGTCTGCGCGTTTGCCCAACACATCAGACATCGTCCGTGCCCATCAGCTGATTTAATCTGTGTATCGCACCCAGAAATACACGGGCGAACCGTCTTTAAAAAGACGCTCCGCGTGCAGCTCTTTTAGAGAGGATAAAACTCAAACAGCAGTGTTGAAGTGGCCAGGGAGAGAGACACGACTGGCAGACCACTGCGCAGATCGGCAAGGCAATATGAAGCTCGCTGGAATTCGCCGTCACACCAACACCGGAAGAGTAGCTCGTCTCGAAGAATGAAGAGAGATGATCTCAGAATGGCTTGTGGAGTGAAGAATGCTCTTGGCTCCGAAGCGAAAAACATATCTGCATGTTGCCGGCTCACTTCCTTTATACCCATGAGGTGGGGCGGAGTTACGCTATGCAAATTCAGCAGACCCATGGCATTTGCATGCCATTGGCTCGTTTTATTACTGTTCGAAGAGGATAGGCTTCTAAGCGAACGTCGTCTCGTCATTCGTCGTCATTCGACTTAACTCGAAGTGACAACGAAAGGGAACATGAAGACACTCTTTCTGAGTTTGTCTGCTTGTTTTCTCAGTGACTTACATTGTAGGAAGTCGTTCCTGGTTCTGGGAACAATGTTGGTGAAAGTGACTGTGGAAATTAACAGACATGAAGAGTGTGATTATCATGTTGAGAGAAAACGATCCTAAGACATTTCTAACATTTTAACATTCAAAATCTTTAACGACCCCCCATCATCATCATCCCCATCAAACACACAAGCAGACACATTTAATTTAGTAACTCATTCAATTAAGTTTTTAGTAGTTGCAACAACAAATGAAGACAATTAGCAACATGCAATTACTCATAAGAATATATATTTTTCTTTCCAACAACAGGTTCCACTTTTTTCTAAAACTGATGAACAAATAACAGGAGCAAATTATAATCTGTCAATGTAAACTATCAATTAATCAGAGAAATAACCTCATGTTATTAAACAAATGTATCCATTTTGTACCTTAAAAATGTGTAGCTACAACATGCAACGGTTTCACAAGGGCAGATCTGTCTTTGCAACAGGAGCTCTGCTTTTATTTAAATGTATGGAAATACGACAGGAACAACTTCAAATCTATTAATGTGAATATCAAATAATCAGATAATTCATGTATTATTGTATGTATTTTTACCCCAAACATTCATTCATTTAAGAAGAGCAATAATATAACCAAATCAAATATATCCTCCATGATTTTTGTGAAAGTCATCAGTTGAAAATGAATCTGAAAATATCAGCCAGATATGAAGCTCTAATAAGAAATGTGTCTGTCATTTCGTCAAGTAGTTTCTGGATGTTCAGTCTCAGGAACTCTTTTAATTTTTATTTTAGTTCAATAAAACAAACTAACTTTAACTTTACAACCAGTGTTCTCAACATCATTTGCCATCTTGTCGATTCTGTCTTTTACTGTATTATTGGAAAGAGGTTTAAGTTTGGAAGCCACATTTGGAGTTTCTCTGATGTCCTGGGCCTGTTGGATATAACAAGTTATTTCTTCCTCAGGAAGAGTTCTCTGGGTTTACCAGCCGTCAGTGGGTGTTTGCTGCTCTGATGCCTCCTCAATTTGCAGGGCTTCACGCTTTCACTCGCTAGTCTCTCACCACAGATTACACACTCAATTCTCACCTTGTCCATTGCTTCAATGAAGCAAAATTCGAGATAACTGTCCAAATAAATCCTTGTTTTCTTTTAGCGCTTTGACATATTTGCTTTTGCCGCCGCAGCCGCGGTTTTTGTTTTGTTTTATTTTAAAGCCTGCGTATGACTGGTGATATCCCTGGATGCGGAGAAGGCATTTGATAGAGTGGAGTGGAGCTATCTATTCGCAGTATTGGAAAAATTTGGTTTTGGCCCAAAATGTATATCCTGGTTCCGATTGCTGTATTCTAACCCTAAAGTATCTGTTATAACAAACAAAATACGTTCACAATTTTTTCCAATATTAAGGGGCACAAGACACGGTTGCCCTTTAAGCCCTCTTCTTTTTGCATTAGCGATAGAGCCACTTTCCATTATGCTTAAATCCTTGCAGTCTATACAGGGCATTGATCGAATGGGGATGGAATACAGGTTCTCTCTATATGCGGATGACCTTTTGTTATACATTTCAAATCCAGTTGAAAACGTCCCAAAAATAGTGCAGAAGCTATCCATTTTTGGCATGTTTTCAGGATACAAAATTAACCTTTCTAAAAGTGAATGCTTCCCGATTAACCCTCTTGCTTTACAAATTAATATTGCGTCCCTCCCATTTCGCATCTCTCAATCTATTTTTAAATATTTGGGAGTTCATACTACTCGTACTTTCTCAGGTTATATGCAAAAAACTTTTTACCACTCATAAGTAATATTAAGTCTGATCTTCAGAGATGGGATGCATTACACTTGTCTCTAGCAGGCAGAGTTAATTGTATAAAAATGAATATCTTACCTAGATTCTTATACTTATTTCAGTCACTTCCAGTTTTTTGTCCCCAAATTTTTTTTTCGTTCCTTAAATAAACCCATACTATCATTCTTATGGGGGGGGGGAAGAACCCTAGAATCCGTAAGGAGCTCCTCGAAAGGCAAAGGCCCCAGGGAGGCTTAGCTCTTCCTAATTTTATGGGCTACTACTGGGCCGCAAATCTTCAAAAACAATTTTGTTTGTATACTTCCCCTGAGGTTGATTGGTGTAAGGCGGAGGCAAATACTTGTATTTCTACATCGCTCTTTGCTCTAATAACAATGAAGCTACCATTCTCTCCCTCTAAATACTCTTCAAGCCCAGTGGTACGTTCCACGCTTAAAATATGGTCGCAGTTTAGACAAAGGCAAAAACTCAGCAGCTCTTCTATGCTAAGCCCTCTCTGTAATAACCATTTGTTTCCTGCTGGTAAAATAGATTTCACATATGCACAATGGCAGAGGGTAGGCTTGGCCAGGTGTAGGGATTTTTATATAAACAACACTTTTGCCAGTTTTAATGACCTCTCAGAGAAATTCCATTTGTCACAGTCCAACCTATTTCGTTACTTTCAAGTCCGACATTTTGTTCAATCTCAGAGCTTAACTTTTTCTGATTTGCCACCTACTTCACTATTGGAAAAAATCCTACAGTCTCCTACTTTTCTTAAAGGTCAAATTGCAGCAATATATAAGATGGTTATGTCCCCAAATGATGTTTTAATTGACAGAATAAGAGTTGAGTGGGCAAAAGACATAGGAAGTGAAATACCAGACGAAATTTGGGATGAGGCTCTTAATAGAGTAAATGGATCAACCTCTTGTGCACGCCTCAGTCTTATACAACTTAAAGTCCTCCACCGTTCCTACTACACTAAATGTAGACTTTCAAAAATGTATCCAAATGTTGATGATTTGTGCGATCGATGCAAAAGGGACAAGGTTGACTTTTTTCATATGTTTTGGGCTTGTCAAAAGCTGAGTGACTATTGGACATTCATATTTAAAACATTAAATGAGGCCTTTAGCTTGGATATAAAACCGACTGTTGAGGTTGCTATTTTTTGGAGTACCAGTACACGGAGTATCTTTGACAAAGAAAGTAAAAAATTGTATTGCTTTTGCCACCTTATTAGCGAGAAAAAGAATTTTATTGGAGTGGAAGTCAACAAACCCACCTAAAGCTTCAGTGTGGTTATGTGATCTAGTATCATACTTAAAATGGAGAAAATTAAATATTTAATGAAAGGATCTGTCCAAAATTTTTACAAGACTTGGCAACCCATGATTACATATTTTGAGAAGATGAAGACTCTCCCACTTACTGATCAATGTTAAATATGATCACCAATTGGGGTTTTGTTTTATAATTATGTACGGACCACAAATATTTCAGAGAATTGTATTATTGGTTATGTATGTATATATTCCTTTTCTTTTTATCTTTCTATCTTTCTTAACATTATTACTATTGTTGTTTTAACTTGTATGTAATGTATGGTTAATTATTTTGGTGGAAAGGGTTATAATGAAAAAAAAAAAAAAACTATAACTTTAATTGTATGTAACTTTCTGTTAATGCGTTGAAACAGTCTATAAATAAATTATATAAAAAAAAATAAAAAAAAAGCTGCGTATGACTATTCCCACTCTCGCGATAGAAAATTTGCGATGTTAGGGAAATTGCTACACTTTTAATTTATAAACTATTATTAAAATATTCTAAATTAAATCATTTATCATGCTGTTTTAAAAATTAATCAAAAATCTTCTAACCTAGAGTGAGCTTGGCGACCCCTCGTAAATCTTTAGCGACCCCGGGTTGGGAACCACTTCTACATGATATGAGATGATGGGGATGATTTCTGAGAGCTGGTGAATCTCCAGGACTTTACCTCTGTCTGAGATCTTCTCTTCTTTGCAGAAATCCTCCAGTTTGACTCTCAGCTGACGGACAGATTCTCTCACGCCATCAAAAGAGGAGAGAGAACTGAAGGGATTGTCATTTACGTCTGTAGATTCAGGAGGAGCTGAGAGAGACTGGAAACTCTACAGAAAACAGAAATCAGAGCTCATCACCTCCACACTTCATCAATAACCTGCACTACTGCCAGATCTGAGCGGCTATATTGTTATAAATAAGAGTTTAAATATTAGTTAAGTGTTTTGAACTGTTGCTGTCTTGAAGTTCAATATATCATTCAGAAAAAAGTTTCCTCAGAGATTTCCAGAGCTGAACTGCATTTGAAAGTGCGTCTCGTTCAACAGAAGAAGATCAGATGAGAGTCTGACTGATGATGATATAATAACCGAACTCACAGATCAACACTTCAGTCGACGGCACATTCTGCTGTCATGAAATGTTTCTCTGTGAGTCTCTTGCTCAAGTCCACTATGACCCTGTTCTTCTAGATCTGTGTTACCTGCAGGAACTGGATGTGATCCTGTGTGTGTGAAAGCTGCTCCAGCTCAGCGTCTCTCCTCCTCAGATCATTGATCTCCTGCTCCAGTCGCTCCAGTCGTCCTTCAGCTCGACTCACTGCAGTCTTTTCCTGATCTCTGATCCGCTGTGTCGCCTCAGAACGGCTTCTCTCAATGGAGCGGATGAGCTCAGTGAAGATTCTCTCACTGTCCTCCACTGCTGTGTGTGCCGAGCGCTGTTACACACACATCACAATCACACAGTGTCTTCAGTGAGTCCTAACTGAGACGTCTCAAACTTCTCCAGACTCACCTTATGAGACACCACAGCCTCTCTCAGCTGCTGAAGATCTTTCTCTCTCTGCTGGATCCTCTGCTGGAACGACCTCTGCGTCTCCTTCAGCTGGTGCTAAAGGACAAACCAATGACAGGAGAAACATCACAGAAATCATCAGCTAAACAGATGTAGCGGGTGGGGCGTAGGCAGTGAGAATTGCGCCTTGATTGAATCAGGTGGTGGCTGTTTGGCGCTGCACCTTTAAATCCAGCAAGCTGGCAGTTTCTGGATTAGTGCTCTGTTACAGACTGTTGATTCCTTGGACTCTTGGTTGGGTGTACGAGTTGACGTGAGTTCATGTTTAAATGTATTTTAGCCTCCTTGTGAAAACCTGGTTGGCATGGATCTGATTTGATTCAGACTATTACATTGTTTTATAGCTGCATCTGATGTTTGCGTGGTTGTGCCGGGGTTGCAGTTAGTTCCCTGTCTTCGCGAGCCCTCATCGGCTGCGAATTGTGTCGGCGTGTTTCAACGAAGACGTAACGTAAGTCTCCTGCTTTTACTGATGAGCAGCGTTCGTTTTTTTTTTTAACCACTGGCTGTAATTAACTTTTATTGATTCATGTTCTGTTTATATTAGTTTCGGGTTTAGAGTGACCACTACAAGTTTGCTGAGTGCGTTTGTTGTGCAGAGAACGTAAGTTTACTGGCTTCCTTTCTCTCTCACGTGTGTACATCTTTGTTATGGAATGCTTGTATACATGTATGTAGTTATGTTGACTTGCCATGTTTGTATTATAGTCTGGTCTGGGAATGTACGAGTAAAAACCAGACGGAGTAAAGCGACCGCTACAGTATTATAAGGAACCAAGCTTTTGGCTTGACGCCGTGGTCTGTGTTCATACAGGTTAGTAATATAGGCCTCTTGCCCTGCTCCGATTGCTTATTCAATTGAAGATCCTTTATGGCAGGGGTCGGCAAGTAACTTTGGCCGCGGGCCAATATTTTTTTTATCCAGTAGATGGCGGGCCAGCTACATGGAATAGGCCCATTCGTTACGGTGCATTCACAAAATATAATGCACACAAACGTGTCCCTACTACTTATATACAACCACTGATGAGCATAATCGGTTTTGATGAAGAAGAAAAAAACGAAGAAAAAAAAAAATATACAAATGCAGATTAGAACCCAGAACCTTTTACACACTTGACGAAAGTTCTACCACTGGACCATTTAAGCACACGAGAAAATGCCGCGGATACATCTTATTAAAGATAAATTAAACCCCATGTACTATTTAAATCGATTGTTGGACATGTTATTGTACATATATCTGATTTAGCATTGTATTACCAACGGACTGTACAACTTTTTAACTTTATTCCTTTTTCTAAATTATTATTTATTCGGGACACAAGAGGTCTGCGCGGGACTGTTTTTTTCCGTCCCGCTCCCACAAGGTTCAATTCAGCAACCGCTTAAAATACTTAAAAGTAAAAGCTTAAAAGTGTTCACCTGCTTAAAAAATTTAGATCTCGTTTTCAGAATCTCAAATCTCAAAAACAAGTCGATTTTTTCATTTTTGGTTTTAATTTGGGGGAAAAAAAACGATTGAACGAATGATACACGGCAGTGATGCGCGGGTCAATGTATAAACAACCCGCACCCCGACCGACGTTTTCAACTAACCCGCCCGCAACTCGGACCGCAAACAAAAGAAAGAAAATATTGTATAGCCTACCCGACCCGCTTCCTGGCCCGCATATTGGCCCATAGACGTAGGAACTAGGGGTGCGCATTTTTCTGAATGCTGTGTTTTGTAATAAAGGCTTGATTTATTCATTTATTTCGTTTCATTTTCTTAACAATTAAGATGCTGCATGTGTTTATCCAGTCTAATCGACGTGTGCGTCTCTCCTCCGAATTTCCCAACAAAAATCCGCCCCCTCTCAGAAAATACATAAAACTCGCATTACTGAGCTATATGCGTTTAAAAGTAGCCTATTAAAATGGCACAATGGCATTGCTCAGTTCAACGTTTTGGGAAATCGGGCATTTTGTCCCGCTTCAGCTCTTATTCAAAAGTTAATAATGCGCTCAACATTCAGGTAAATAAGGATGTCCCACGTTCATCTCTGCAGACTGAGCTCGTGCATCATCCTCGCGCATTCAGCCAATAAAGTGTAGACCTATGTATTTCATAGAACATTATGTGTAGTACTATATAAATTACAATGGTTTAATTGGCATCTTTATTTCAAACGACCCGACCGACCGCGACCCGAATATCATATGACCGCAGGCACTCGTCGCTCATTTTGGATCATCCCGCGCATCACTGATTCACTATTTGTAAACCGTTATAGTAAAAAAAAAAAAAAAAAAAAAAACGGACTTCCAAAATAATCCGGCGGGCCAGAAAATATTGCTGGCGGGCCAGTTTTGGCCCGCGGGCCGCCAGTTGCCGACCCCTGCTTTATGGCTTAACCCTTTAAGTGTCACCCCCCTTTTTTTGATTATACATGAAAATGCACTTTCCGAACTTAAATGTTTGTAACTCAAGAATGCTTTGGAATATGGATGTAAGATTGGTCTTGTTTTAAAGAAGAAAATTGGCAGATTTTTGTAGAAGTGAAATAAATTAAGAAAGTGTAACAGAAAAAAAGTTATAGAAGTTTGAGTTTATGAAAATAAAAAAATAAAAAATTAATTATTCATATTTTATATAAAATATATTTTTTCAAACCCTGGTGACTCTAAAACTGCACAAAAATCAAAGCCAAAAATCTGAACAAGTTGTGTTTTAAATTTTAGGTCAAAAAATTAGCTTTCAGTAAGATTTTGTTTGGCGCAGTACCACACTTTTTCACTAGTTGACATTACTGCCCATATAAGGGCGCCTGTATTTCCATATATGGTTTTTCTTTATTTCTAAAACATTTTCAGACCTTTTTTTCTAAAATAATTGAACAAATGCTATCTTTTGAACTCTTGGCATGAAAACAAACTGAGGTTTCTACCATTTTTTTCATGATTTTTTCATGTTCATCACTATTTCAAAATAAAGGACTGAACACCTTAGGAGTATGAAAATATTATTGTTGCAAATGATAAATTACAGCTCTTCTGTAATATATTTTGAAAATCAGTCACCAAAATATGAAAACTAGAGATTGTAAGCTTTCAAATGATATATAGTTTGTCAATATTAGTTTAGGTTTAGTATAGGATATTACTATTTTAAATATGTAATGAATTTGGGCCCACCGGTGGGCCGGTGACACTTAAGGAGTTTTAAGTAATTCCCAAGTAAGTAACAACCTTGTTGTTTGATCACTGGTTTGCTGAATTTGAATTACTTTCTTTGTTTTTTTTTTGTGCATGTGATTTGTGACGTGCCTTATTTATATTTTGATTTATACTTTTGTTGTTCCCAGCCCTGAATCTGTCACCCGAGGCCTAATGTCTTTGTTTTTATGTGTGTTTAACTTGAGAAGAACAAAATAAATGTATTTTTATAATACTCCAGTCCCTCTCTCTCCTTTTATTTCCCTTTATTGTGGAAGCCTGCTGGTAAACATCAAAATTCTGACCGGTCGCTAATCAACGAGCGACTGGTTGTGAAGAGGCCCCCTAGGGGCTACACAGATATGAATCCACTTATATCATTCACTTAAGTTAAGCGTGATCTGCTGTGACCTCACAATCAAGTTGAATTGTGGGATATAGAGCTGCTGGAAGTGTACATCAGAGTAGACTTCACAAAGTGAAACGCACTTCAAGATTACCAGAGAAGGAAGTTAGCGGGTGTGTATCTAAAAGTGAGTGGAACGCAGCCTAGTGTACCCCCCTCGGAGTTGTTATGGATTTCTTTTATGCTATGTTAATGTCCTTTTGAAGACTGAAACTTTTGGACCCTATTGACTTTCAATATATGGACAGACCTTAAAATACCTTCTTTTGTCTTCTTCAGAAAAAAGAAAGTCATACCAGTTTGAAATAACTTGAATGAGAATTTAACTTAAAAATGATGAATGTTAATTTTTTTGGGTGAGCTACTGGTTAAAGGGGTCCTATTATGCTTTTTTCCATGTTCATCTTTCTTTGGTGTGTAATGTTTATGTTTGAGGATGAAAAAGTCCCTCCAGAAGGAGTTATTTTCTATATCAGTGTCACTGTTTCTAAACTCTCTGAAACATTATTAAACATGTGACTCCTAACACCTCTCAAACTTGCATTGCTGGTTTTTCCAGCTTTGCTATAGGGATGATTCGCCCTACTACGAGTTTGTTTACCATCAAAATTACTTTGAAGCTGTTATATTAAGGTACAATTCTTGTATAGTGTGCCTTTTAAGGGATAAAATGATTGACTACATGTGGACTTTAAGCATATTGTTGTCGTTGTAACGTACCCTAAACCAGAGTTCAGACAGACGGTGAAAACAGACTTTAAATGATGTAAATGTTTTCTAGTAGACCCCATTAACAAAATTATGAGCCTGTAAATGATAATCTGAAATGCATTTTTTCTGTAAAACTGCTTTGAAACAATATGTATTGTGAAAAGCGCTATACAAATAAATTTGAATTGAATTGAATTGAATAATAATGGGACGTCTTTAAGTTCATACCTGATTATCTGTCCTTTGTGCTGCCGCTGATACAGTGTCGTGTTTTTTATGTTCATCCATCACACACAGCACACATATACACTTCTGATCAGTGCGGCAGAAAACCTCGAGGATCTTGTCGTGTTTCTGGCAGATCATCTCCTGCAGTCGTCCAGTGGCATCAGTCAGATTGTGTCTCTTTCCTTTAAACAAACTCTCGTGTTGTTCAAGGTGACTCTGGCAGTAAGAGTTCAGACACACCAGACAGGACTTGACAGCTTTGTGTTTTCTTCCAGTACAGACGTCACACTGCACATCTCCAGCTTCAGCGTAACAGTCAGCAGCAAGTTTAGTCTTCTTCAGTTTCTCCACCATTTCAGCCAGAAGTGTGTTTTTTAGCTAAAGCAGGTCTTGGCCTGAAGGTCTGTCTGCACTGAGGGCAGCTGTAGACTCTCTTCTCATCCTCCTGATCCAGCAGTCTGTGATACAGATCTTACAGTAACTGTGTCCACAGGAAGTGGTCACTGGATCCTTCAAGAGATCCAGACACACTGAACACATGAACTCATCCTGAGATATTCTGGCTTCTGCCATTTTACTGCATGAAGACAGAGACACAAACACACAACAGCTCAACTACACTTCAGCTTCACTTTCCCTGAACTGATGTGATTCCTGTTTCCTGGTTCTGTGTTTAAGTGTCGTGTGTAGAACAGGCGTGTCTGTAAATCAGTGACGAGGCGTGATGGTAAGAACAGTCACTGGTGTCAAAAAGTGCAATGGTGTTTATTGACAGTCTTTTGTGATCCAGCATTCCCAAAATTGTGAGAAAGAAATAACAAAAATCTCTCTCTCTATATATATATATATATATATTTATAAAGTGCTGGTCAACTATAAAAAAAAAATTATGTTCGCAAAATTCTATAATGAATTCAAAAGTACTGTATTCCGCACTTTTATTTTAAAAATACTCCTAAATAAATAACAGTGCTATAACATTTGGTTTTCAAATACTTTAATCAAATAAGGTGCTTTTTAACAGCAATATTCCCTTTACACAGTTTAAATATTTAATTGTAAATCTCAACTTAAACATTGTAACATACCATGGTCTGAGTGAATACTCGATTCTGATTGGCTGCAGGGTGTCCATTAAAAGTTATGTAGGACACCTAGTAAAGGAGTTCTAAAAGCGTTAGATTTCGATTGTAAAACGAATTAAAATATAAACTAATGTTTAAAAAATGTGATATTTGGCAAGTGAACATGGTATAAGCGGGTTAATGCCCTTCGAGGTGTCCATTGTTAGGTATTAATGGACTTTGGGCATTAACCCTTACATAACTGCTCCGGGACTCAAGGGTTGAGGATTCAAACGCAGTTTAATGGGTTAATCCCATTAACATACACAAAGGCCAGGTAATGGTCGAAACACAGATGAGCAGTCCAAACAAAGACAACGTCCAGGGCCAAGACAAAACCAAGTATATCCAGGGAACAGAAATAACAACGATCCGGTGAACAAGGCTCAGAAATGCAGTACTTACAGACTAACAAGACCTAGCAAAGAGTGACTGAATTAACCAGGTATATATAGGCAAGAAACTAACGAGCAATAGCTGAATACAATCATGGCTGATAGTCTGGGCAGTGGGATATGGGTAATGTATTTGCTGGAGTGATAATAGTCTGAGGTGGAGTACCCACTGAGAGCCTACTCTGCTCTCATTGGTCAGATGGCCCAGTCTGTTGTGATCGACAGCGCATATCAGAAATTACATTACATTACATTACACAGTAGCGATGGCATCAGTTTAACCGTTTCAATTAAAGTCTTTTGCAAGAAGTGGCTGATCAACCACTTTCGCAAGCACGACTTGAGCATGTTACTAAGTGTTAAGTTTTTATTAAGTTTGTCAAATATGTCATGGGGTGACGAAAGCCGGAACTACAGGCTGGGAAGTTGTTGTGGCGGGGAGCACTTCCGGTGTAACACAAGGCCGGTTCCGGTGATACACAGTAGGAAAAACACGCCGGGAACGAAAGCTAATGAGGGGAATCGTTGGCAGCTGTGCGGGGAAAACATATAAACAGGCGATTGGACTAGGAGGGATATAAAAAGAAGCTGACGCTGGAGAGAAAGGGCAGTTGGGGGAGCGAAGAAGGATCGGTGGAGACGCAGCGGAGACACAGCGAGGAAAGGACTAGAGTCAGAGAGACTGGATTCATCTTAAGATAAGTGCCTGGTTATTCTCTGTCGTAAACATTCTATGAAGAAGTACTGTGTTGACATACTGCTGAAGTTCACAATCCTCTGTCTATCTTCTGAAGCTGGATGTTTGGAAATGACAGTGAGAGCCCTGTTTGTATCAACACACGGAGAGGCCCTCTGTCGAGGCTGTCGTCTGGGTCCGCACTCTGCCTTAATGATCTGAGGTTTGTGCATGCTGTGCTGAGTTTCAATTACCACGTGTGAATTGAATGTGTTGCAGTGTATACACGAGTGTGGGATGCCGCAGAGTGTACGGGCGATCAGCCTATAATTCCTCGACAAAGCTGTGAAGTATACGTAATGAAAAGAATACTTGTACAGATTATAAATGAGTACTAACTAACAGATAGATACTAGCTAGGCTTCAAGCTTCTTGTATCTGGGAAGTTGAACCCATCCAGATTTTTGTCAGCAAGGAAGAGCAAAGTCTCCTCCCAGTTCTTCTTTTTATATAGTCTTGAATCCATTGTTCATGCAGGTATAATGAGTGACAACACGTAGGTATAATTGGCAACAACCCGAAAGTCCCATGTGGCTTCCCTGTAGTAAGCGTGGCTGTCTTTTAGCAAACGTAAGCGTCTTTAAGCAAGCGTGTATATTATTTAGCAAGCGGTTATAGATACAAGGTCCTTTGTTCAGAAGACTGCTGACTCTCTTGACTTGAGAGTTTACTGGACTGAGGGAAACAGCACTGAACAATAACCTCTTTATTCATCAGTACATTTCAGATGGTTATATTTTTTATTAGTCCAGCAAGTTCCCTACATTGGCTGTGTCACACTGAGCTGTGAATTTCTTATTATGGCCTTTTCTGTTTTTACGTCTAGATGAGGGGTCAGGTAAAGCGAAGGAAATGCCATTCTCATATGGTCTATTTTCCACAACTCCCCTCTCCGTCTGAGTCCAGTGAAGAGCATGCTAAAGCAGTGAAGTATACGTACCCTCCTCTCCGTCTAAGTCCAGTGGAGAGCCTGCTAAAGCTGTGAAGTATACATACCGTCTTCTCCGTCTGAGTCCAGTGCAGAGCCTGCTAAAGCTGTGAAGTATACGTACCCTCCTCTCCGTCGAGTCCAGTGAAGAGCCTGCTAAAGCTGTGAAGTATACGTACTCTCCTCTCCGTCTGAGTCCAGTGAAGAGCCTGCTAAAGCTGTGAAGTATACGTACCCTCCTCTCCGTCTGAGTTCAGTGAAGAGCCTGCTAAAGCTGGGAAGCATATTGACTCCTTCCTCTATTCGGGACCTGTTGAAAAGAACGTTGAAGCTACTACAGTAATTGCTTTTAAAGAGATGTTTTAAAGAAAATAAAGAGATTTTAAACTTACCTTTCGTTGTCCTGCCTGCTGTGTCCTGTGGTGCAGCTCCTCACGGTGGTGTGCAAGTCAGGGGTGATGGCCGGTCATTTAAGTGCCCACCCCGACCTGTGACAAAAGTGGCGTAGTCGGCAGGGTTTTTACCACCGTGACTTGGAGCGGCCGTAGGTTCACAAATGGCAGACGATGAGGTACCAGCGGTTCGACCTCAAGTCATGCCGGTTTTTATGGGGGCCCCTTGGGCGCAAAGATACGGAGGTGCTGGATCAGAACTAAGCCCCCAAGACTGGAAGACGCAGACGGAATACCTTGCGGGCTTACAAGGATTGAGCGAGCAGCAGAAAGTACAGTTCGTGCTGGGGTCACTAGAGGGTGAAGCTAAAAGAGAAGTTCAAGCCGCACCAGAAGCCACACAGGCTAACGTCAAAGCCATCTTTGACTTTCTGACTGAGCTGTACGGCGATGCCACCCCAGTAGCTGCCCTCAGGGCCCAGTTCTTTAATTCTCGGCAGGGGCCTAGGCAAACCTTGCGGCATTTTCACTGAAGCTGCGGGAATAGTTTGCTCGATTGCAGGGACGCCGTAATCATGGTTTGGGAGATGAAGATAACTTTATTACGAGATCAATGTGTCTTGGGGCTCCGTGATGGGCCTGTTCGCCAGAGTTTACGGTTACAGCTTCGCCGGGACCACACGCTGTCAGTTGAAGATGGACCAGATGGAGACAGCTAATTTACCGGTCTGTATGGCTGCTAGTAGTGCGTGTGTGCCCACTCCTTCGGAGGTGATTGACTGGAAGCAGAAACTACGTACAGAACTTCTGGAGGATGTCAAGCGACAAATGACGGAATTGTCTAAAACTCTTGGAAGAGTTGCGCCGGGGTCGGCCAAGTGGGGCACCTGTGTTACGTGAACAGGCTTACTCGGATGGGAGGCTGGTAGTAGGGAGTACTGCGAAGACGTTGGCCGGGTGGTCTGCCGGTATGCCCTGTCGGTTCCAGCACGGAGTGAGGCTGTCATCTGGGTCAGGCTACCTGCTGGGTCTTTTGGGCCGGAACACTGGGTCCTTGTAGAACCCCATTGGGACTGTCAGTCCATTGAGGTGGCCCGAGGGCTGGCCGTGGTCCATCGGGGCCAGGTTTCCGTAAGAGTGCGGAATGTGAACCCATATCCTGTCAATCTCCGTCGTCACCACCGTTTGGCCTGAGTTACCTCGGTGAGCCCCCAACAAGTGTGGGAGAGCAAGGACGTTTGCTTCAGTCAAGTGAGCCCTGCGGTGGTAGAGGTGGCCGTTAGGCAGGTAGAACAAAGGCCAGAGTTCTCGGAGGACGGAGTGCCGGACCATCTTAAGGGAGACTCCTTGGAGGGAGGCGGCTTGGAAGAGGATCAATAACGTCAGCTCCGGCATTTCTTGATTAAATGGCAGCATGTGTTCTCCACTCATGATGAGGATTATGGTTGCACTGGAGTTGTCAAGCATCAGATACCCACAGGCAGTGCCGTCGCAGGTGGGGTGCGAGGCCCTGTGCGAACTTGAAATGCGAGGCCCTGCTCTTTGATGTGGATGCTCAATTGCGCATGAATAACAGTCACTCGAGGCTGTTCTAGTTCTATTGCACGAATAATCTCGCTGCAATACGTTTTTATCAAGTAGAATAATCATAATCATGCACATAGTCTGAGGCGCCGCAATCGTATGTAAAAAGACGCAGCGAAATCTCTGCATCCCCCTTAGTGGGGCCGCTCTCTCGTTACGCTTGTTATGCGTTTACCTTTTTCAAACTGGAGCAGCGCTAACTCGCGGTAGGTAGAAAATGCATGATTTGATTTATTAAACATGAAAAGGATTTATCCGTCTGGCATGGCAGCTCACCTCGCTCTAACTTTAACCTAGAAATATGTTCGCTATTATAGGTGCATATCCAAGTGTTTGTGTAGAGTGCGCACAGCATGACAGGCGTCGGCGCGAACACTTTCATTTTCCTATCAACAGTGGAAACAACTTTAAATACTCAATCTTTTCTGGTCATACAGAAAAGGATAATGCATCAGTCGCAAACTCACAATAACAAGTAAACGTGCTTTTGTACAATAAAATAAAACAAACAGGGCGTGCTATATGGTCTCCGTGGCGTGAACTGGAGCGCGTCTCAAAAATGAACTGAAATACAGTGTAGCTATAGCCTCAACAACATGATGAATATTTCTATATAAATCTCGAAATGTCCACTTTTAAACGAACAAAATTTAATCGAAAGCAAATACCGGCTGATTAGGCTGTAGCCCTTTAATCCGTATGAAAGGTGCATTTCTCTCTAAAGACGCATCCACTTTGCAGCGGAGATGTATACAGATATGTTTGCAGCCGACACTGATTTAGAAATATATATTTTTTGTTAATAAACAATAAAAATGCCTCCTTATTTTTTCAGACATATTATCATTAGCCTGCTTTGGCCGGTGCTTTGCAGCAAGATTTATGCATGCGCTTGAGCGCGGAATAGGCTATATTCCTCCATGCACCTAGCCTGGGAAAACCCAGACCACTCTCAGTTGTAACTGAGTATAGGGTCTGGCAAAGCTCCATAGACAATTCATTTCCACAGGGGCGTCACCAACGGACGTCGGATAGATCTAAAACCAATCAGAGCGATGAATGACATGACGTATGCAGAGCGACGGAGAAACATCTCGAGACTCTCAGCAATTCTCTGTTTGTGTTAACGAAAATTACAATTTTAAATCGCTTGAAACAGACGCGATAGCTGATTCGAACGAGTGATGTTGTGATGTTCCACGGCGGCATCCATCTTTGTAATGTACAAAATCTGCGTCACCGTCTCTGCTCTGTCGTCATCGTGTAAAGCCCGCCCCAACGTTTCTGATTGGTGCCGCGATTTCGACGGATTGGAAATGGGTTTCAATGGGCTCTTTGCCAGACCCACTTGCAGAGCAAATCTAAATTTGCCGGAAGTGGTCTGGGTTTTCCCAGGCTACCATGCACCCAGTATTTAAGATGAAATTAATATAAACGTGTCATGATCTGGGTACTTTCTCTCACTCTATCACACACACACACACACACACACACATTCACACGCGGTCTAGTAACGGCCATTCACATACTCACACGCTGACCCATTTACGCACATACCTCTTCAATCTACTTTCATGTCTTTCAGCTGATGCTCTTTACCAGTCTTAGCCTATTACTCTCATCACCTGTCCCTCCTTTCTCACTGATTGCTTCCCTATATCCTGGCTCTTCTTTCTATCAGACCTCGCTTGAGTATTGCATTTGCTATTGTGAACAGTATTGTGTCTGATGCTATTTTTGTCCTATCTCAGTCCTGTCGCGTAGTCCCGTGTGTGTCAATTCCGAACCCTGTCCAGAGAATCGCTGTCCGCCTCGTCTGCCTCCCGGACGCTATCACTCTCGGGGAATTCAGCCACGCAGCTCCAGTCTAACAGACCTTTGTTCACCTGTTTGCTTTACGCACTTCCTGTGTTTTTAACTACCTCGGGTAGTCTTTTGTTTCTTTTGAGGCTGCATATTTGTCAAGACTTGTCAAACTCTAATTAAAGTGACTGTTTCTCCAAACCTGCTGTGTTGTCCGCTTACCATCATGACAAAACGTGAGATTAGTCGACTAATTGCTTAAATTAATGACTACTAGTCGACTAGAAAAATATTTAGTCTATAGCAATTCTAATCGATGCATTTAGTTGACATTTATTTAATTAGTAATTTTAGTATCCAGCTCTTTACGTCAAATTAGTTGAGTTAACAATTAGTTAATGAACTAATAAAATAATAAAACAAAGATTAAATTAAGATGCTAACTACATATATATAGCATTTGTTCCACCACAAAAGACAGTTTTTAAGGTGACAATCCGTTACACATTTGAAGATTTACTGTATCTTGAAAATTGTTGTATTGTATATTATCTTCTGTTATAAAGATGAAGATTGACATTTCCTTTTCTCAGAACTTGATTCGTGCTTCCGAAATCGGTCGCGTTCTCTTGCAGCTGACATGTTGGCTTTCCCTCGCTTTAGCTTTCCCGCTCTCCTGTCTTCAGTTAGGACGCATTACGTACATAGTGACAATGAAAAACCCGCTTAATTTGTGACATGATTAAAAAAAATTTAAAAAAAATGCGAGGCCCCCTAGTGGCGCGAGGCCCTGTGCGGTTGCACAGTTCGCACAGTCTATGCGACGGCTCTGCCCACAGGCGACATGGAGGCATGATCCGAGAGAGCAGCAGTCCTTGGGCGGCTCCAATTTTTCTTGTATGGAAGAAGACGGGCGCCTGGAGGTTCTTTGTCGACTACTGGAGATTGAACAATGTGACGAAGAGGGATGCGTTCCCACTGCTGCGAATCAAGGACTTTCTTACCAGTCTAACTCAGGCTGCGTGGTACTCCACGTTGGACTTGGCCAGTGGGTACTGGCAGGTCCAGGTAGAGGAGAAGGATCAGGAGAAAACGGCTTTTACCTTTTACTTAAACAACATTTGGCAAATTTCACCAGGTATGATGTCACAAAGTCACAGATTTCTTAATGACCAATTCTTTTTTTTACTTTTTGAAAATGTTTGGAAAAAATTATAATCATAAATGAAAGCTTTAGCGTAAGTTCTGCCAGGAAGACTCAATCAGCGCGCCACGTAATACTTCACTTCTTACCAATCATGTGCTAACACTCACAGTATAAAACAGTGGTTCTCAACTCCAGTCCTCGGGACCCCTGCTCTGCACAATTTGTATGTCTCCCTTATTAAACCAGGGTACCCGCGGCGTCTTAAAAGCATTGAAAAAGTCTTAAATTTGATAATCTAAAATTAAGTCCTTAAATGCCTTGAATTTGGTATACAAAGTCTTGGATTTTGTTACAAAGGTCTTATATTTTTTTGCCTTTTACTAGAATTAAGTTCATATCGTAAAAAAAAAACTGTTACTAATGTAGGCTAATTAATAATTTTTGCAGCATAACGTTGAGTGCACCTCGCGCTCACGTCATAGCAGAAAGCGCGAAAGCGTGCACCCGTTACTATGGTTACTAGGCAAGTGAGGTAACTTACAGAACAAAATAGTAGCTAGTTTGTCGGCTGAAATGGGAAAGTGTCGGTTTAATCCACTGTGGCCAAGGAATCCGAATTATGTTTGGGTCAAGCCTGTGCCAGGTAATGACCGCGAGGCCTATTGCTGTTGGTGCCGCAAATCGTTTAAACTAGCAACGATGGGTGTTACGGCCCTGGACTCCCATATGAAGGGTGCCAAACACACCGCGTGTAGTACTGCTCACCAGCGCCAGGCACCTATTGTGCAGTTCTGTGCACCCGCAGACCTCTTTGGTTACTGAAACAACTAGCAGTAATGAAGAAATTGTAACATTAGAAGCATTGCCACCACAGCCAAGGGACATCCGATCTTACTGTGGCTCGACACCAATTCTGCGGGCAGAGGTGACGTGGGTCCTTAAAAACAATCTCTGAGCACCACTCTTACACATCGAATGAGAACATTACAGAGATTTTTAAAACCATGTTTCCTGACTCCGAGGTTGCAGCTACATTCTCGTGTGGAAGCAACAAAACTGCCTATATAACTAAATTCCGGCTGGCTCCCTTTATAACGAAAGAACTGACTGACCAGGTGAATATGGCCAATGGGTTTGTGGTCATGTTTGACGAGTCTCAACAAGATGACGAAAAGTAAGCAGTTGGACCTTCACATTCGCTACTGGGTGGACGACCACGTCAGTCAAGATACTTCGGCTCGCAGTTTATGGGTCATGCAACGGCGGTGGACCTGCTCAAACATTTCAAAGTACGTTTTTTATTTATAATAATATGATATAACGTTAGTTAAGTAACATAACACGACCAAGTGAGCTGTTCTATAATATCATGATTGCAAATGTTACATTGAATGTATAGTTTAATAAACAAGTAGCCTAGTTAATATGTAGTCACTTACAATTTAGACGCAATACTGACTGTTCTATTTAACTGACGAAAATAGTTACAAAAGAAAAGCAACACTAAGCGCTGTGTTTTGTTATTGAGTGATTCAGTACTTTGAATTAATCGTTTTAATAAATGACTCAATGTGTTATGGTTTGTGGGGAGATGAACCCAATCGCAGACAGTATGCTCTTAACACAGTTTTATTCAAACAAAACATAGAAAAACAAAACCCACGATGGGGCAAAACAAGACAGGTGGGCAAAAACAAAGACAAACTACACTGACTTGACAGATAACTAGACTAATAACAGCAACAAGATCAGGACTTTACAAGACAGAGTTCTTCACAAGGTACTCACAGGAAGGTCTACAAACAGGTAATGTCTCACAGGATACACACAATGAGAATCACAATGAACCGGCACAGGACAGCAAACACAAGGGGATTAAATTAGGGAGAAACTAATAATGACGACAGGTGATACAGATGAAACAATAATGACTAACGAGGAGAACAAGGGGGCGGGGTTGGGTGACAAGACAACACAAGCACACAGCCCAAACACAAGGCCATGTGCTTGCACACAAAACATGGGTCTGTCATGATCCTGCCTCAAGACTTAAAGAAAGACAAGGACTAGATGGCAGAATCATGACACAATGATTCATTTATTAAGACGGTCACTTGCCGCCACCAAGGCATCATTGATTTTTTAAATTATTTGTTTAAACACAGGGTTCTCAAGTCTCACGCATTGGCCGTGAGACACACGCAATTCAACCAGTTCACACGCTCACACGCCACACCATGTATTTCTCACGCTGAAAAAGCAATGCCAACCAAGTTGTCCTGTAAACTTTATATATAACGTTGTATACAAGGCGCAGACACACAAAGTGAAGTTTCCTGCCGCCCGCACGTATTTCGGCCAGATTGCGTTCGTTACTAGGCAACATGGATGCGCGAAGTCGCGAACACACGGAAGTTGACGGAACATTCTCGGCGACCGTATGTTTCGTTACTAGGTAACCAACAACATCGCACGAACACACGTGATGGAGAAGGTAAGTTGGAAGAAAGCTTGTGTAACATTTTTAGCCTAGAACATTTAATATATAGCCCATATACATTATTATTGATGCAGTCAAAAGCTCTACAACTACTTTGCAAACCTGGCCAGAAGCTTTGGCTCAGTTTGGCTAGCTTACGTTATCTGAAACTAAGGGAAATGTTAAGGAAGGAGTGAATGTATTTCTTCATTTTATTTTAAATTGTATATTATACTGTATTAATAGTCTTTCTAGTTACATTAAGCCAAGGCTACATGTATTAAAGCAGAGTGCTCTGGTTAATATTTTATATCTTGTCAAAACATACATTAATCATTGCCATTGCAATTTTGTAAAAAGCAAAAAGATATTTTATCATTCTGGGCACCAAAGGGTAAGCCCCCTAAAAAGGTTGCCAGATTAGAGGAGGAGACAGTATAACAACACAAAACACATTTCATAAGCTGGAGTGTGTACTCTTGTACGTACACACACACACACACACACAATGCAAAAAATATTAGTTTTTTTCCAAACAGTTTGGAGCAATTTGTTATATTTTTGTCATTTTTGTATATTTGTAATTTTGAATATAACATTAAAGAGTATATTTGATGTGATAAATTGCTCTGTCATTTATCAGATTTACCAATTGTTAAAATTTCTATTTGTGCTGGTTAATTATGAACAATGGGTAAAAATTGAGGGGTGGGGGGCGGGGCTCCATTAGGGCTCCTCCCCTAACCGCATGTGATCTCACTCCAAGCTTTTGATAAAACTTGAGAACCCTGTTAAACATCAATCTCATAAAATTATTTATTACAGTTCTAATTTTGTAGTATAAATTAATTAATTGGATTGATAACAGCCCTCATTATTAAACTGAATTTGATCAAATGTAAGAATTTGACATGAAAGAGAATGAAATTGTCCTTATAAAAGTAAATAACGGCCTGGTGTAAAACACGTTTGTGTTTACATATTTGTAAAATCACAAATATGCAGATTTAAGTATGTAAAAGCTGATGAGAATATTGCTTCAAAATAAATTATATTTATTTATGACAGACACCGTTTAAAAAGTAGAAACACACTTTGTCATTAAAAATCTATTATAACATCATTATTATAAACTTATGTGTGATTAAAATGAAAGTAGCTTACAAATAAATATGTTTTAACCTTTAATATAATGATGTACCAACTGGGGTTTCTTATGGTTTACTTTAAAGCATTAGTTGAGAGATATTTTTTTTGTTATGTACTGTAGATAGGCCCCAACTTAATGTGGTATCAAATTGTTTCAATATATTTTTTTTTTTTACTTGAAGCAAATGTCTTGAAGCAAAATGTTTTATTGTCAGAATGCTTCATTTACATGTTAAAATAATAAAAATAGTCTTATGGGGGATAATGCCCCAGACCCCCTACAACAAATTACTTCATAAACATGTCACCTTTTTCACAATAATATGTGTTTGTTTAAAATGAGCTTTTCATGTCTTTTAGGAGTGTGTATGTGACCTTGGACTTGAGGAAGATGGTCTCTGTGTCTATGGACGGTCATGTCAATTGGCGTTTTTTTGAGATGCTGCAGCAGGAGCATGCAGAGCATTTTGGGGGTGCTCAGCTGGCAGTGGTGGGGAGTTGTGGCCTGCATACTCTCCATAATGCTGTGAAATGTGGATTCACCGACTGGCATATGGAGAAGTTCCTAAGAGCGCTGCATACAATTTTCCATAACGTGCCAGCAAGAAGGGAGGATTTCTGTAATCTCACAAAGTCCAAAATCTTCGCTTTGCCTTTTTGTGGTCACCGCTGGGTCGAGAACCTCCTAGTGGTGGAGAGGGCCCTTGTCATCTGGCCAGACATGGTGAAGTATGTTGAGGCTGTTAGCACCAAAAAGCTTCCTAACCCTGGGACATCCTCCTATGATACCATTGAGGCGGCAACCAAAGACCCCCTCATTCTGGCAAAGCTTCACTTTTTCATGGCAGTGTGTCGAAGTGTAACACCTTTCCTCACCAAATACCAGACTGATGAGCCTGTGCTGCCTTTCATCGGTAATGACTTGGCTGAACTGCTGAAGGTGAGGTGAATCTTCTCATTTTATTGTCATAGTGAATTTAAAATATCCTCTCGTTCACAGTTACGCTAAGACTACAGCTAAGACTAAATTAATTGAAAATGCTCATATTTTGAATAGTCAGATAAATTAGCCTAATTTAATAATACCAAAGAAAATAAACATTGTAAAGTCAGAGTGCTTATTTTTTATTGTAAAAATATTTTTTATTCTCATCTCAAATATGTATATTTTTGTCTTTCATAGTTTGCTGAGGCGATTCATCAAACGAGAACTTCTCAATGATGCCACACCTCAGCATTTGGTCCGGCTTGATGTTAGTGACATGCAGTCCAGGGTTCATCTAAGAGCTGTTGATATTGGCATTGGAGCTAAGGCTGCAATAAAGGTATTTAGGAACTACATAATGTGTGACCAGGGTGTTCCTGGTGTCCCTGTTGTTAGACTGGTCTACTCAGTCCCTCACTGGATTAGCTAGAAGGAAAGAGGAGGGAGAGGAAGCTATTTACTTAATTTATTGCCCATTCATCCTTAGGAACGTCAGCGGCAGAGTAGATCCACCGAAGAGCTTTCTGTCCTCCACTTCAGAAAGGAATGCATGGAGGGTCTGTCCAAAATTGTGAAGAAGATTCAAGAGAAGAGCCCTTTGAAATTCCCAACTGTAAGACAAATGATTTGTCTTAACCCAGCCGTGATGTATTCCGATTGTGTCAGGGCCAGATGAAGTGTCTAGTTAAAAGGTTTCTCCAAGACAAGCAGTTAGACGGGGTTGCTACAGGTACATAAGATTAAGTTCCTGACGTTAGGCATACAATTTACAAAAGAAACGCATGTACATTTGATTGGATTATTATATATATGTGAGTGCTTTTTCATTTACTCTTTCTTTAGGTGATCTGATCATTCAGCAGTTTTCACAATTGTTGTCCCTGGAGGTGATGAATGAGAAGCTTCCTGTCTTTCAAGCCCCTCGAGAAGAGGCTGGATGTGTTTCTCCATCCTTATATAAGTCAGCCCTACCCACAGCTCTGGGCTTTCATCAGAAACCTTCTGCTCCTCTCCCATGGGCAGGCTACGGTGGAGAGGGGCTTCTCTATCAATAAACAAGTAGAAACTTGTAATATTCAAGAAGACACTGTCATTGCACAAAGAGTTGTGTGCGATTACGTGTCCATGGCATGGAGGTGTTACCAAGGTGCCCCTCACACCAGAGCTCCTGTCTTCAGTCACATCAGCAAGGGTGAGGTACAGGATGCATCTTGAAAGTGAACGAAAGAAAAAAGAATCTCAAGCATATAGTCAAAGAAGAATAATGATTGAGGAGGAGTTGGAGCAGCTAAAAAAGACAATCTGACAAAAGACAGACCATCCAGGAAGTTGCGGAGCATCTTAAGCGGGATGCAGACAAGATGGCAGAGGAGGCTGAGGGCAAACAAGGCAGCAAAATGGCAGAGCTAATTGCCAAGTCAAACGCGTTGAGAAGAAGCCACAAGTAGAGGTTGACAGAACTTGTGAGCCTGGGTGAAACGATTGCTACCAAGGCAGCAGAGCTGCGAAGGCTGTAGTCTTTAACATCCAGTTCAAATCTATTTGTTTATTACAAATAAAATGTGTGTTACGCTATTGCGTTTGTATTAAATATAACTGATCATTTAAATAAAATGTGTTATTTAATTCAAGTAGCCTACTTGTACATAATTATTTCCTAGGGTTCAAAATTTATACAGATTTGACATTTTCCCCTCATACTTCTGTCGGAATGGGTACGAAGTTGGCATTGAATTTCATTTGAAATGGTATTGAAAAGGTCTTAAAAAGCCTTGAATTTAAGTTGGAGGATCCTGGGGGTACCCTGTAAACACACCTGAATCACATCATCAGCTCGTTAGGAGAGACTCCATGAACTGAACTGAGTGTGTCAGATATGAGAGACTTACAAAATGTGCAGAGCAGCGGGTCCCAAGGACTTGAGTTGAGAACCACTGATATAAAAGATTGGTACTTACATTCGTCTGAGTTTGCAGATGTTGACGCTGCCAATTACCTCCATCCTCCCCAACCACCACCAAGATGGTACCTTCCCCTTCATCCTCCCCACCACCACCAGGATGGTCCCTTCCTTACCTACAGGGGGGTCGGCTGCGTCCCTGCCTTCGTCTTCAGGCAGGATATGCAGATTCCGCTACCCTCGCATTGCTCTCTAAGGACGGGGCCTACGCCAAAGAACTTTATAAATTCATGCTTGCTGGACTGTTAATAAATATATGCTGTCATATCAATGCACTTGTCTTTATGCACTTCCTGACCATTAAGCTCAAGGTACAGCGGTGCCTTTGTCTCTATGATAATGTTAAGGTTTGAGCAATCAAGTCAGGATGATTGGATTAGCAATACAATAGAGTGTTATATGCTGATTGGTTCGGTTTCTCTGGAGCAATCTAGAAAACCTGCAATACAGTTTTTTCGCTTGATAGAATCAACTCCTCCCTACTCTCCAGTCCCAGAAGTTTGCTTTTAGAGATGAAAGATATCCTCTGCTAGGCAGGGAAGATTTAACAGTTACATGTTAAGATTTGTGTGTATCCTCTCCTACCCCCACCTCTGACGCGTCGACCTCCACCACGAACTGACGTGTGGAATCAGGGGCGACAAGGATGGGAGCCGAAACAAAGTGGCTTTTGAGGTTGGAAAACACAGCCTTGGCTGTGTCTGACCACCTGAACGCCGTTCTGGGGGAGGTCAAGGCAGTCAGAGGTGCGGCTAGTTGGCTGAAATTACGAATGAAACGTCGATAGAAGTTAGCGAACCCCAGAAACCACTGTAGAGCCTTACTGGAATCTGGGCTTGGCCAATCTACCACAGCCTTAACCTTGTCAGGATCCATGCACATTCCCTCAGAGGAGACGATGTAGCCTAAAAAGGAAACAGACTGTGCATGAAAATCGCATTGCTCCGCCTTGACAAAAAGCCCATTCTCTAACAACCTCTGAAGCACTCGTCTGACGTGTTGAACGTGTTCCTGGAGAGACGAAGAAAAATCAATATGTCGTCCAGGTAGACATATATGAACTGGTCTACCATGTCTCTCAACACGTCATTGACGAGTGCCTGAAAAACCGCTGGGCTGTTGGAAAGCCGAAAGGCATGACCAAATATTCAAAGTGCCCCCTAGGGGTGTTAAAAGCGTTTTTCCATTCATCCCCCTTCCTGATGCGAACCAAATGATATGCGTTACGTAAGTCCAATTTTGTGAAAATGGATGCTCCCTGTAACCTCTCGAAAGCTGAAGACATCAGCGGCAAAGGATAAGTATTCTTTACCGAGATTCAGCTCCCGGTAATCAATATAAGGTCGCAGGGACCCATCCTTCTTTCCAGCAAAAAAGAACCCCGCCCCCGCAGGAGAAGAGGAAGGTCGGATGAACCCGGCTGCCTGAGAATCAGAACTATATTTCTCCATGGCCTCCCTCTCGGGAACAGACAGAGAGTAAAGCTTGCCTTTAGACGGAGACTTACCTGGCACTAAGTCTATTGCACAGTCATAGGGACGATGCAGAGGGAGCGAAGCAGCTCGAGACTTACTGAACACCTCCTTCAGGTCCAGATACTCTGCAGGCACGTTTGACAGATCCGCTGGCTTCTCCTGTGACACAGAAACAGACACAGATGGACAGGCAGAAACAAAACAGGACTCATGGCAGGACTCGCTCCACATAGAAATGGAGTTGGAGCCCCAATCCACACGAGGGTTGTGTTTCACCAACCACGGGTGACCCAACACAACAGGTGCCACCGGGGAGTCCATGAGAAGGAAGGGGATGGTCTCAGTGTGATTGCCGGAGGTGATGAGGGTTATGGGGTCAGTAGTCAGGGTGATGTGGGGAAGTGGTTGACCATTGAGAGCGCTGACGAAAATCTGGTGAGGAAGTGATAAGATGGGAAGGTGAAGCTTGTAAGCCAGATTAATGTCCATGAAGTTACCCTCAGCTCTGGAATCCACGAGTGCCTGACAGGTGTGCGTGCTGTTGGCCCATCTCAGTCTTACCGGAAGGAGAATAGATGGTGAGGACTTCCCGGCGGAGATCCCACCCGATAGTAGCCTCAACTTTACTATCGGGCTTGCTCTTTTACCGGGCATGATTGTAAAAAATGTCCCCCGTCGCCACAGTAGAGACAGAGTCCCTGGGATCTCCGCCTCTCACTCTCCTCCCGGGAAATCCAGACTCGACCCACCCTGCATGGGCTCGTGATCGTCGACGCGGCCGACCGTGTTCTCCTCCGGGCTGTAGCGTGGACCCGGCCCCTCCAGATTCACGAGTGCCGTGAACATGACGGCCCGCCCAGCTGGTCAATGCGGGCATCCACTCGTAACGCTAACTCTATGAGTCCGTTGAGTGTGCTGGGCAGGTCCAGCATATTAATCTCTCTTTTAACACGGTCGGCCAGCCCATGTAGGATTATATCCCACTGTGCCACCTCGTTCCACTTGCACTCAGCCTGCGTCACAAACGTTTGGATAGCGCGTCCGGTATTTGAGATGCTCTCCTGCTGCTGGTCCATACGGGCGATGCTGTGGTCGATAAACTCCTTTAAAGAAGATTTTTGACACTTGCTGCTTCCATGGTGGTCAGATCGTTATGTTATGCGAATCAGGACGGAAGCAAAAGCAAGTAAAAGGTCTTTATTTTGTCAGAGATACTCAGAAGAATAACACTGCAACAGACGAAACGCCGTCGGAGATCCTCTCTCTCGCTCTCTCCCACTCAGGCAGGCGGACGGAACGCAGACAGCAGGAGAGGTGACGCAGGGACTGAGACGGGCGAGGTGGTGTGCAGGTGAAGCTTTGAGTGCGGTGAACTAACGGCGATGAAGTCCAGAATCCAGTGACGAAGACACACGAGGAAACAGGGACAGCACGCGGGACAGGCAACATCAATTCAATTCAATTCAAATTTATTTGTATAGCGCTTTTCACAATACATATTGTTTCAAAGCAGCTTTACAGAAAATGCATTTCAGAAATGTACATACAAAAATACAGTTAGTTAATCATGTATAAATTTAGGCCATAACATATCGCCGGCGTTGGGTCGTCTCTTCACAGGCGTTGGGTCGTCTCTTCACAGGCGTTGGGGCATCTGAAGTCTCCATGAGAGGCTGGATACATAACTGGAGCTGACGAACTCTATTTGAGTTATCTCGGGACAGGCGTCCCAAGATAACAACAAAAAAGGCAGATGGGAAATAATTAGCGTAGCTGCTGTTCATAATATGAATGCATTTGATCTGATTTAACTGTAGTATAAAAGGTATGAGATGCATTATGTGAATTCTTGGCTAAAGAGATGCGTCTTTAATCTAGTTTTAAACTGGGAGAGCGAGTCTGAGCCTCGGACAACATCAGGAAGGCTATTCCAGAGTTTAGGAGCTAGATGTGAAAACGCCCTCCCTCCTTTAAACCAACGATCTGACAAACATGAGACGAAAGACAGGGCATAAAATAGAGGCTGATAATGATACACAGCTGTCAGGATGATCAGCGACAACGCCCACATGAAACGAGGAACGTAACGAGACACACCCACCCAACACGAACACATGAGACTAGGGTGAGACAGTGGATCTGATAACCGTGACACTACTATCACATGCGTAACTCCAAACATTATGAGTTTCTCGTTTTGGTCAATATGTAATTTGTGAATAAAATACTTTGTAAGGAACTAGGTTTAAGGCCCCATCCACACTACTGCGTTTTCGTTTAGAAACGGAGACCCTTTGCTACGTTTTCACCTCTCGCCCAGACTACAACAGCAAAAACGAAGACCTAAAACGGAGAAGTTTAGAAACGCTGCCGACCCCCGTTTTGAGTTTTGAATCTCCGGAGGGCGTTTTAGTGAAGACGGTCAAAACGGAGGACTTTACAAACGATGACGCAGAGGCTCACGCTCGGCTCTATGATTGGATGTCATCAGTCATGGCATATCCTTCCCTGACCCGTCAGCCGCCCATCACATGACCCGTCCCCATGAAGAAAACATACAAAAACAGCCTGGAGTACGTAACGTTAGTGACTGCAACATGGATAACGAATTACAAGCGTTACTGACGTTGATGTCTTTGCTAGCAGCTGTTGTGCAAGTAAATTCTGCATTTTACAATGCTACAACTGCCTACATGCGCCTGTTTACGCGCCCAGTGTTCGTGAATGGTCACGTGATCCGCATTTTCAGTCGTTTTAATGTGGACGGAGATCAATTCTAATACGCAGCTAAAACGCTGGTGTGGACGGAGATCGTATTAGTTTTAATTCTCCGTTTCTAAACTAAAATGCAGTAGTGTGGATGAGGCCTAAGTTTCGTGCTCCCTGTGAATTTAAATGGTAATATATATAAGAGTTTACTAGTTGATTAAGGTTAATAATGTAACATACACAAGGTGTTGTCTATTCAGTTTAATTGTGCAGTCTTTGATTAGTATTGTATTAATTCCTCATACCCCAATTTTACTATACACATACTAATCAAACACTGCATACATTATTACACAATTAAACTGAAAAGACAGACAACACTTTGTGAAATAGGCACCTGTGAACGAGCTTGGTGGTAAGGTTGATAGACAAGCCTCAGTGATGATCCAACGTGGCGTTCTGAAACGCAGAGTCCCTTTGAGGCAAGGTAACCCGTCATAATTTTTCGGCCAAAAGACGGTCCAGTCAAATTGCAGGCGGACAGTACACATCTCTTAGTATTAGCAGCAGCAGCATGATTATATAAAATGAACTCACCTCTCGAATAGCACTGGCCACTGCCATCTCTAAATGATCATCCTCCAAATGCCCTCTCTTTACCAGGTTGCGTTCGCCAAGGAACTTCTTTATGCTGGCCACAGAATGGCCTCTTTCAATTTCAATGGACGCCAAGTCAGTGGAAACATCAGAGTACGTTGCTCCATTATTTATCATATTAACTATGTTTCCAGCGTGATTTTCCAGGACTGACCCCATCTTGATTGATGAACGCCACCTTGTTTGTCGCAAGCACCAGTAACCAGGGATACAGTAAACTTCCGGTGAACTAATACGCGCTTTGTGCATTAAAAACCTTAATTTTTCTTTTTTTGTTTTATTGTAACGAGGTATGTTGTTATGGGAAGAAGGAGGCAGGAACCGGCGAACGTTCAAAGACTTTAATAAATAAAATCGGGGGGACAGATCACGGTGGCCGCGGCACCTGGGAGTATGGATGGACGAGGCGAGAGAAAAGTAGACGGAAGCATGAGGAGCGAGAGAGGAAAAAAATAAATCTTGGTCCGGTTCCTACAATGCGCTGCCATCTGGTCCTCCACCAGCTAGGCGATCTTTTTAGCGGTGCCTGGCGGTGGCGCTGGATAGCCCTCGGTGGACGCCTCGATACTCTTCCGCCGCCTGGTGGATGGCGACGGCTCCTCCGCGTTCGGGCAGTCGGCAGGAGTCCCCCGTTCCCTGCTCCTCCCCAGCATGGCGGATGGCAGCAGGCTCCGGCCCATGGCGAACGGCGGTGACTCCTCCGCTCCCTCACGGACGGAAGCCGCCCCTCCAGCGCCCAGGCGGCCGGCAGCGAGCTCGACCGCCCCCCCGGCAACTTCAGCGCGCCGCCTCGAGTGTCCATGGTGACGGAATCTGCCCACCATGCTCGATGGCACCGCGGATTCCACAGCGGCGAGGGCTCTTTGACAGCGCGTTCCTCCTTCTTCCCGGGTTTTAGCACCAGTGTAACGAGGTATGTTGTTTTGGGAAGAAGTAGGCGGGAACCGGCAAACGTTCAAAGACTTTAATAAATTAAATAAACAAATACAAAATGAAAGTATAAGCCAGCTGCCCCTCGCGGACGACTGCTGGCTACAGAAACAAAACACAACATAAACTCAGGCCTGTTCCTCTCTCGATCTCCACTGTCGTCGCTCCTTCTTTTATGCTTCCGCTCCTCCGTGAGAGATACGAGACCGGTGCGTCGCGCAGGTGTCGTTCATCATTAATCATGCCACCGATCTTGCGCCACTCTCTCACGTCCCTCGACCTCGTCCTGCTCGCCACAATTGTATTTTCATTTGATGCATTAGAACAACATGTGATGAAAACAAAATAAAAAATATGTCCACGAGAAGGTTTGAATATGCGATAAACTAACGGTTTCTTAGTTTTTCTGTTTTTTTTTTAAACAAAAACTAATTATCCTAAGGTACACGGACCTAAACGGCACCTAAAAGCTGTCACAAAGAACCAGCAAAAGTAATGATTTTGAATATGTAAAATATTGCAATGAGACATTTTAATTGTTTATTATTAATAAACAAGTGTTTTCTGTGTCGGCTGCCTGCAAAGATGAAGTTGACGATACTGACGTGACTCGCGATCTTCGCAGTAGTGAACACGCCGGAGAGAAATGCACATTTCATACGGATTACATACTGTAGTTTTATTTTGTTTTGAATGGTTCTGTTTAAAAGTAGAGATTTCAAGCTTTCTGTAAATAATATATATATTTCTGTGAGGCGAGTAGTCTACCTTATACGCTGAGTTTCGGTTCATGGATGAAAGCTTAAGCTCCAGTTCAGGTGCAGGCGCCGGCATCTCCGTGTTGTGATTATCTGCTATTGTCTCTTATATTTACTTTTTATTTATTAAATCCAGGAATTTCAGAGCGGTCGCGTCCGCAATGGAGAACTGTCACGTAGCCTAACATTGTTTTTTCCTCATAAATGCGAAAACGAAAATAAAAGACAAAATACTTTTCTTTTTATAGCGTTTTGAAAAAAAAAAAGGATGGATTTATAGAGTTTTGAAAAAAAAATATGGATGGATTTATAGCGTTTTGGGAAAAAAAAAATGGATTTACAGCGTTTTGAACAGAAAAAAAATAACTTTGAATTTATCAACAATATTGTTTGATTTAATAATCATTGTTCAACATGTTCAGACTGAGCCAAAAAAACAGAATGAATTGAATATTCACAAAATGTGTGGGTCTAGGTAATTTTTTTTTATTATGTTATGAAAAAATAGAGTATCCATCGCTACTGTAAAGTAAAATAAAAAAATTATAATAATTTCCTACCTATCCCTTGCTTCTACTGAAAAAAAAAATAATAAATCCCTACCCACCCATGACCTCAACTGACAACCAACCGGAACCAAACTTTATTTTTTTATGCCCTATGAAGTTTAAACAATAATTCATTGTTTTTGTGTTTTGGAAATGTAATCTAAAACATAAAAACAGTCAGAAAACAACATTTCAACAGAAAACAACATTTAAAAATACAAGTCAAGTCAACTTTATATTGTGCTATACAATATAGATTGTTTCGAAGCAGCTTCATAGTGATAGCAGAGCAATGATTTATTTCAGGCTGTTGTTCAGCTCAAGTCAGTTCAGTGTTGATTCAGTTGTTAAGATCATCAATTATTAAATTAGTTAATTTAAAGTCCACATGATATCAAAATTGACCATATTTACTTTGTGTCACAGGTCGGGTGGGCCAAGCTAGACTGCACCCACCCCTGAACCAGGACCACCTCGAGGAACGTGTCAGAGGGAAGAGTCAGAGACAGAGAATAAAATTAACAAGTTTTATTTTGAAGTAAAAGCTAATTGGAAACCCTAATCTAAAATCTTCTCCCTTGTTGCCCTCAGGAATCGGGGGTGGACGGTGCAGTGACTGGGGACTCTGCCGCCCTCTTCCCCAGTACAGACCCTGCAGCAGATGACCAGCGCACAGGTGGGGGCGGTGGGCAAACGAACGGTCCGGTAAGTCTCCTCTGGTAAGTAGGTAATTCCAACCTTCCTTCCTTCTTTCACAGGTGGGGGTGCGGTCAACGAACAAGCAGTCCGGTAAGTCTCCTCTGGTAAGCAGATAATTCCAACCTTCCTTCACAGGTGGGGGCGTGCGGTCAACGAACAAGCAGTCCGGTAAGTCTTCTCTGGTAAGCAGATAATTCCAACCTTCCTTCACAGGGGTGGGCGTACAGTCCACGAGCGAGCAGTCCGGTAAGTAGATAATTTCAACCTTCCCTCCTTCACAGGTGTGGGCGTTGGGGCAGAGGGATATCAGTCAAGTACGTGTCCGGAGGGGACCCGGTCTTACGGGGGGTGGCTAGGGGAGTCTTCCGCAGACGTTGCTCCAGAGCGAGGGGGTTCCAAAGTGGTCATGGACCCAACGCCGACAGCTAAACGGGGCTTCTGACACAGACAGGGTGGATATTCCAGACAGAGTGTGCCAACCTCACGTTCGTGACAGAAGGACAGCCGCTTCTCCCAGCACAGGTGACTATACGGATGCAGCAGGCTCGAAGGCGACAGGCTGCACGAGGCTTCTACTGGGACAGACAGAATAGGTGCTTCAGGCAAAGCATACAGTACACATGCGTTGGAAGGAACGAACACTGCTCACAACACAGATGAGTTGCAGGGGTACGGCAGACTCGAAGTCAACGGGCTGGACGGGGCTTCTTCCGACACAGACAGAATGGGTGTTCCAGACAGAGCGCGTCAACCTTACGTCCGTGACAGAGGGACAGTCACTTCTCCCAACACAGGTGGGCTATGAGGATACAGCAGACTCGGAGTCGACAGGCTGCACGGGGCTTCTACTGAGACAGACAGAATAAACGCTTCAGACAAAGTACACAGTTCACATGCGCTGGAAGGAACGGACACTTCTCATAATGCGGATGGGCTGCGGGGATACCGCAGACTCAAGCTAAACAGGCTAAACAGGTCTTTTTCTGACACAGACAAAGTGAATATTTCAGACAAGGCGGGCCAACCTCACATTCAGGGCAGGGGGACAGTCACTTCTCCCAGTACGGGTAGGCTACGAGGATACAGCAGACTCCAAGTTGACAGGCTGCACGAAGCTTTTACTGAGACAGGCAGTGAACATTACAACAGGGCATCTCCTCTCCTATCAGCGCAAACAGAGGGGTTAATTCAAATCCAAGATAATAATTCTTCAACATCCAACAGTTTGAATAGATTAATGTCACCGAACTCTCACTTTTGACAGTAGACCAGCATAACACAGGGAGAGTGCACGGCAAAAAGGGAATGTATCTTCCACACACACAGCAATTCCACTTCAAGCATATAAGGTGGGGGAAACGTCAATCTTAGGCACTGCAAACTCACTTCACAAGGTGCAATTTAAAGCCAGCACTCAACCTTGGGTCTCTGTGCGAGTGGACCGTGATCATCAATACTGCAGATAATATTTTGGGAGGTTTTTCTTCACATACACGGGCAGTTCACATCACCATTTCTCAATGGAGGGAGAGATAAGAGATCGGTAATGAATCAATACAATCCACTCTGTGACATTTATGATCGTGATCCAACACCCCAAGCCACATCCAATTCAGTGTCAAATGCATGCAATTACGAGACTCAGTTCTCAGTTACTTAGCTCCTCTCCAGTGCAAACGGGATATTTCACTCTTCCTCCGTTGTCCTCAAGTCCCTCATTAAGCCAGCGCTCTCCTGTTCATTCAACCAGTATTCCAATAACTGCAACCGCCCAATAAAACAACTCCTCACAGGGGAGAAAGACCACTCTTTACTGACTCTGTCTCGTGCTTTTTATCCTCTCAAATGCTGATGGGTCTCCTTCCAAACTCTCAGAGTAAATTCCCCACACCTGTCGCCAATCTGTCATTTGGGGTTGTCATGGCAACAGACGCATCCACAGACCTGGGGATGGAGTTTCACCCAAAAGTGTCCCACCGGAAACACTACTTCGGCGGAATTAAGTTCCATATGCTTTGTCACCTCGTGACATTTGCCTAAATTGATTGTTTTGTGGTGAACAATTCATCCATGCAAGTCAATCCACACAAAAAAATGTTTTGGCTTCGTAATCTTTAATCAAGCCCCCGGACCCCCCTAGAGGTACCGAGCTCAACCCACAAAAATACTAAAAATAGCCGACACTATAATCATGACATGGGGGCGCCAGCTCTAGCCTTGCTCGTGAACTGGAGCGCATCTCATCATCAATTATCCGAAAATCAGTGCATTATTATAAATATACGTACTGTAGGGTGTAGGCTAATAATAATTGTGTCCATCCATGCATTTCATATGCCCCCCTTCTGGCGACGGCACTGCACACACCGCCTGGTCATAGGCTACTTTTCTTTTTTCTTTTTTACAGAGACCCCCACAAAGATGAAATCATAATTTGAACCCTGCTTAAATGTTTATAAAGATATAGAGCTCATAAATGTGTGACAAGTATTCGCTGAGTTTTGTTTATGTTTAGAGACGTGCTCAAGAAAAAAAAGTTCACAACGTTTTGTTTTGATTATAAGTGGACACATACAAAAGTAGACATCTCACAGATTCTTTTTTCATATTTCTTAAGTCTGTATGACCATAAATGACGGAGTATTTTAAGTCTATGTTGCTGCTATGTAAAAAAAAAACAGCAAAAGGCGCCCGCGCGTTTGCCGAGCCCACAGGGTTAAGGTTACTAGTTTCTTGCTTTCTAATCAAGCTTGATATGTCATGTAATAAATTATTCATATTGAAATAATATTGTTTAATAATGTTTAGCCTGTCTTTGCTCTGAAGAGTAGATCATACTTTATATTAATGGTGGTGTTGTTTCACTTATAGGAATTTACACGGCAAGATACTGATACTGTATGGCGGTTTGTTTTCACCTAAAAGTGTGCGTGAACCTGTTCAGAGACATTCTATGACGTTGCGCTCACTGTGGCGTCATGGCTGCATGTCGCATGCTTATAGAACATCCCATGACGTCACAGTGAGCGGCAATAAATAGGTGTTTTTGCACACACATAAACGGCATAATCACACATTTTGTTGTTCATTGTGTGCAGTGAAGTGAGGTGATCAGCTCTAATTTCGTGGATGCGAGCGGCACAACTCTTGAAACAAAACATGGCAACAGAGTGCAGTTGGAAAAGGTACACGCTAACTTTAATGCTGTTATTTTGGAGTTTAGTCTGTGCGAATGCAGAGGAATCCTGGCGGAGCGACAGCCGGATCCTTGGCATGCGGTTTGAAAGGAGCGTCAAGCCTGCCACCACCACCGAGGCTGGGATCATACGGGTATCCGAGGATAGCGACATCCAGCTCAGGTTCTACAGACTACAGATCAGCCATGACACCTGGAGGCAGATTAATTTCATGGATCAGAGCGAGGACAGCAGCTCTAACATGCCTTGTGTTGACTTCACCAAAGACATCTCCATCAGTAAAAGTGTGAATGTCAACAGCCAGGGCACGTCTGTGGTGCTGGAGGTCCAAATCAAAGCACTTAAGAAAAGTGAGTCCGAGAAGGATTATGCGGTGTGCGTTAGACACAGCCAAGATGGGAAGTGGTACCAGCTGGGAGAAGATGCTGGAAGGTTGTGTGTGGTGGAGATGAAGAAGTCGCTCCTTCCCATTTGGCTCCAAATAATTTTGATAGCCTTCCTCCTGGTGCTCTCAGGGACGTTTGGTGGTCTAAACCTCATGGCTTTTGACCTCAAGGAGCTGCGAATTGTGCAGAAGTGTGGAACTGATAAAGAGAAGAAGTATGCAAGCAAGATCGATTCCGTACGGAGCAAAGGAAACTACCTGTTGTGCTCGCTTCTCCTCGGGAACATCCTGGTCAACAACACCACGCTGACCATCCTCCTCAATGATCTCATCGGCTCAGGTTTGGGTGCTGTGGTGGCATCCACCATCGTTTTAGTCATCTTTGGAGAGATCGTTCATCAGTCGCTCTGGTCTCGTCACGGTTTGGCGGTGGCTGTCAACACCATCCACATCACCAAGTTCTTCATGTATCTGACCCATCCACTGTCCTTACCCATCAGCAGACTCCTGGATTGCATGCTAGGCCATGAGATCGGTACCGGGTACTATCGAGAGAAGCTGATGAGTATAATTTGTTCCGCACTGCCCAATGACAATAGACGACAATTGATGATAGAGGAGAGGAACATAATCCAGTTACCTCCGGAGTTGATGACTGTGACAGTGGAGACGACATAATTACTCCACTCAGCCACTGCTTCATGATCAACAGCGACGCTGTCCTGGACTTCAACACCACGTCGGAGATCATGGAGAGCGGATACACGCACATTCCCGTTTATGAGGACCAATATCATGGACATCCTCTTTGTGAAAGACCTGGCATTTGTGAATCCAGATGACTGAAGAACATTACAATTACCATTACAAAAAGTAAAGTAATTAATTACAAGTAGTGCTGTAGCGGCGCGTCGATGACGTCGACGATTCGACGTGAAAATTACGTCGACGTCATATTTTTTCGTCGACACTTCTTTATTTATTTTTTGCACCGTTCCCGGAGGTCCAGCTCGCCACACACACGTGGGAGACCGAAACATTGCAGAATGGAGGACGAAACAGCAACCTCTTCACAGAATTCCCAATAGTGTTGTCAAAGTACCGGTCGGTACTGAAAATGTGACGGTACCAGCATTTCTGTAGTACCGGGAAATTCGGTTCCCACTAATAGGCGCTGCTTTCTGTCGCTTCCGTGTTTATCTCAGTGCGGGTTCAAGACTAACTTTTTTACTATGAGCACTGTAGCCTATACCACGATATAGTGTCTGTGTGTATTAAACTGCAAAAAGACTATTTAAATATTAACCCTGCATGTTCTGCTTGTCTCTGTGTGAATGGATGGCGCAGACGTGCGGTTTCATTTACCTCACACACACACACACACACACACACACACACTGAAGAACGAGTGACGCTCACGCTGTTTTTAGACTCTGCTGCCTCAAGATAAGATGACATGATGAAATTCATCTCCAGAGCCACTCTGAGAGTCACTTCATGAGCATTTTACCGTTTTGAGAAAAACTATCGTCATATCATACACACACAGAAACTCAAAGGTCTTCACGGCAACCCGTCAAAATAAGTTCGGTTTAACTTTGAAAATTTTTACAGAAATAATGATATTAGTCTACTGTACAATAGATTTAGGTACATCTCCATGTATTAAAAATACTACTAATAATAATAATAATGTGTGCATAAAAAGGTTGCTTATTTTTAAGTAATATTTCTCAATATTTGCGTTTTACAGCATGTAGCCTTCAATGTATTATTTACTTATGATTACTGTCATAAATAATAAAGTAATTGAATTGAATGTTTTTTTTCTTTCAAATAGTTAAATAAAATAGAAAAATAGTTCCAACAGATTTTGAACTAATGTGAACGGTAGCTACTAACCTAGCACAAACAAACTGCACAGAGCTAAGATGCCTTGGTTAGCCCAGCACCAGCTACTGATCTAGCTAACGGTAGCAAGCAGATTGCAGTAGCTTTTAACGTTACGTTAGCTAACTCAAGTCACGACTTAACGTTAGTTAGCATTAACTCATGCTGTGGTTGTTTACGAGTCAAATACATAACGTTAGACTAATGTTAGCCAGCTTATAGTATCATGATTCAGTACGCTAGTTTGCCAATGTCAATTAACGGAGCCAAGCAATGTCCAGGCCAGGGTTTTTAATAATCGAGCAACAGAAAAATAATTGTTATATTAGTCGACTAATCGATAAAATAATCGCCCAACTAATCGTTTTATTAATAATCGTTTACCCCAGCCCTAATTACAAGTAATGTGCATTACGTAATCAGATTACTTTTTGATGTTACGAGTAAAGTAATTCATTATTAATTAATAAGCTCAGTCAGGGAGGAGTTCATCGCTGCACGGACACAGGAAACACCTGCAGTACTCTGGATCCAGAGATGCCAAAGTGTCCGGCGCAGGGATTGTTGCGAGGACAGGGGGGAAGTGAAGGACAAAAGCCAGAGAACTTGGCATCATCTTGGTCTCAGACATGGGCAGTATTTCAATTAAATGTATTTTAAATACGTATTTAATTACTTTTGTGTATTTTGTAATTTGTATTTTGCAGGTGTGGAAAAAATAAATGTAGTTTGTAACAAAATATTTCGAGGGAGTGTATTTAGAGTATTTCAAACACTTAAAAATCACCATATGCTTAAGTATATAAAAAAGCACATAGAGCACAAAAGCACGAGTAGAGTAACGGTGATAATATGGCTACGTAGCCTACATCAAACACCTTTTGCTATTAAGTGCAGCCTACCACACCATTGATGTGAACTTAGCTATACATGCCATTTACGTCAGAGGAAGCTATTTCAGGCCCTATTAGGAGCTCTCAGGCACTATTATTATGAGGAACCTTGAACAAAGAATGAGGAGATTTAAAAAAGAATGGCCTTTTGATTGTTTGGATTTATTTACAACACAACATAATCCAAAGATACACAACAAATGGCAAAAAAGCACATTATTTAACACACTGAACTAAAGACAGAGACTATGGGCGTTTTCACACCTGAAAGTCCGCACCAAGGTCCGAACCAAAGTTCATGTTTTGATACATTTTATACATTCAGTAAGTTTTGGTTTGGTTTCACACTGCAATATGCGAGCGCACTAAAGAACTTTACATGACATGCTTGCGTCCTGTCGTCATCATCTATGTGGGCGGCATCTCGACATTGATTGGTTTGTAAACGGACGTGCGTCTGACGTCAGCGTGTCAAATCGGCGGGTAACTTTGACAACAATGAATGAACAGACGCATATTGTTGAAACTATATTGTTATTATTATGGTATTACTTCCTGCAGCACCAACTATACGCGAGGCTAGTTCAAATTCGCCAAATGAACGTCCTTGCTGTGCGAACATTTGATCGTCGCCGGCAGGAAAGGAGGAGAAGACTGCAAGCGTTTTTCCAGTTGACTTCTTATTATGTCGTCAGACCATATTTCAAATAAAAACCTTGTTTCCTCCTCTACCCATGTGCAGCCACGGCTCATTTTTCCTGCTATATTTGTCTTCTTCGGCTATGCGGGAACCACCGGAACTTCCTGTAAATGGTCCGAACCTTACAGAAAATGCTTTCACACTATAACGAACCAAACCTTTGTTCAGTTTGATCCGGACCGAGACTACCTTTTTTCATCGGACCAAATTGCGTCTGTTTGGTCCGGACCGTGGTCCGGGGGAGGTTTCACACCTGCAATTTTGATTCGAACCAAACTGAAAAGTCCGAAAGTCCGGACCAAACAAGGTAGGTGTGAAAGGGCCCTAACCAGTCACACACCTTTGTGCCATTCCTGAAACATAGTGCATACCTGTCATTTCCAAGGTGTTTGATTTTTCACTTTACCATGTCTCATGTTTAAGTCAGCAGGGGCCTCATTTATAAAACTGTGCGTAGGATCCTTACTAAAAGTGTACGTGCGCCCAAAAGCCAAAAATGGCGTGCGCAAAAAAATATTGAGACTTATAAAACCGTGCGTACGCCCGAACCTGCGCAGAATTCACTTTATAAATCCCACTCAGCGGAAGATTGTGCGCACATGCGTCTCCTCCCCGAAATAACCATATATGGAGCTTACAACGCCTAGTTTTACTATGCATATCCTCATCTGCATATCATTTGCATATGATTATTCATCCACGTGAAGTGATAACATGTTTAACGGTACAAGACATTAGGAAAATATGAAATACGGATGTAACGTCACATTACATTAATAAAAATAATTTAGTATCCTTGCCTTGTTTTTGAATAAATAAATCAAATAGTGTAAAATACATTTCAGAGAAAGTTTTTCTCAATCTTTTCCACTGACCAAATAGTCTTTTTAATTGATTTATATTTTTAATGGAAACAGATCGACCTTGTTGTGCATTATATTTGCACAATCTGCTATTATCATGATAAGCAATTATCTCTTTAGTTAAAACATTGAAACACAGCATGCCAAAGGAAAAGTGTTCAAAAGCATTGCATCCACAACCAATATTTATAGGCTATTTATTGAATATATATATATATATATATATATATAATATATATATATAATTATTATTTTTTTCCTTTTTTTTTTTTTTACTATTCAGTAGGCCTAAATGTCATGTAGTTTAAGTGTTTAACTCCGTTAATGAGAATGGCATATTTAATCTAAATGTTTATATCAGAAATAAAACATAGTTTAAATCATTGTTTTATATAGGCCTAAACTGTAGCCTATTTATGATTAAGACTCATATCAAACTTCTTTTTATTAAATCATATAATTTAACATACAATAGCCTACACTTGTACATTTTGGGTGTGGATATTTGCTTCAAGTGATAGGCTTGGTGAGTGAAATTATATTTGTATTATCTTCCTTTAGCTACAATATGTATCGTTTTATAGCTCACCATAGCTATAATAGCTCACCATCGGTGTCGCCAAACTGCTCCGTCTCCAAAACGTTCGTACGCATGGGTCAGAGTTTGCGTGCAGGTGCGCACATTTTCCCGTCAAGTTTGTTTTTATAAATCACAACTTATGCGTCGGAAGTGGCGTACGCCTCTTTCAGGGTCTGTTTTGTGCGTACGCAACGGTTATAAATGAGGCCCCAGGACTGGTAACAAAAAAAAAAACCAAAAAAAAAAAACCTGTGAACATGCTGATATCAAGAGAAACTAGGGCTGCATGGTTTTGGGAATAGCCTACATTTTAGATTTGATCTGGTTAAAATCGCTTTTTAAAATGTACAAAATACACACACACGCACACATATATATATATATATATATATATACTGGGTTCGAATTACGTGGGAGTCAGTGGGAGCTGAGCTCCCATAGAGAGAGGATAAGCTCCCATGAAAGCAGTAAAATCATACACCTGTGGGGGTCTCTAAAAATCATCAGCACACACATCCCCTGGTTTTTCATTAAAACTAAAATAATAGAAACATAATTTATAGGTAATATATATATATATATATTTTATCAAAGTATTGCGCTGCCGCTCCCATTAGAAAGTTCCCATTTTAATTATATTTGCGTCTGAAAAGAGTGCGCCACTCGCTGTTTTCTGAGGGAATTTACAGACTATTGAATTTATAAACAGATACAGTACATTTTATTCATCGTGCCATTTATATGCCAAAAATTATTTTTTTGCGTGTAAATGATACGCACTGCAAACCCCTTGGGTAGGGGTGTGGAGTATGTGCGTATTACACGCCATAAAGTGCGTATCATATGCACGCAAAAAACTATTTTTGGCAAATAAGTACGAGAAATAATTTTGTGCTATAGATAAGCACTTTCAAGAGAGTCTGGCAGAGTGAATCCTCATTTTCACCTCACGATGACGGTAAGATAATATTTCTTTCTTTTATGATTGTTTGGTAATTTACTGATCTGAATAAAATTTCGACATTACGCTTGTAATGTAGGCATGTGCCGGTATCACTTTTTCATGCTGCGATTAATTGAGAGAGCGTTTATCACGGTATACGGTATTATCACGATATTGTAATTTTACAAGAGAAACAGGTTAAAAAAAGAAACAAACTTCAGTTTTGTCCTTTTAGTAACTTTAATAACTTTTTAATGAACTAAAAGTAACTCATTTAACATTTAAATACAAATAAATATAAATAAAACAATATAAAATATAAAAGTAAACTGAACAATTATATCAAAATGAATAATGTGCAAACTGCAAAAGAACAACATTTGCAAAAAAAAAACACACAAAAAAACACTATAAAGTTGTGTCGGGCTTCCTGGCATATTTACTCCTCAAGATTAAAGTGCAAAAATGTGAGCATGTTCACTTTACAAGAGAAACAGGATAAAAAAAGTAAACTTCAGTTTTGTCCTTTTAGTAACTTTAATAACTTTTAAATGAACTAAAATTTCCTCAAACATTTAAAAACAAATAAATATAAGTAAAACAATATAAAATATATAAGTAAACTGAACAATTATATCAAAATGAATAATGTGCAAACTGCAAAAGAACAACATTTGCAAAAACAGAACGATACACAACTATAAAGTTGTGTTGGGCTACCTGGCATATTTGCAGCCACTTTCCGTCCACATGTCTTACAAAGGGAAACTGTCTTCGATCAGCAATCCCTCTGCATTTTTTTGGAACCCAAAATATTTCCAAACATCTGACTTTACCCTTTTTGAAGTGGGATAAATTGTCGACAGCGTTCCTCCTTCCGCCATTCTTCTTCTTCATGTGAGAATTTGAATGCGGCGTCAGTGGCCGTGGCGCGCACTGCATGCAGTGTGATTCTTCATGTGACGTGAACACTGTTTACATCCGGGTGCGCTCACGTGTTCTGCGCAGCATATACGCAGTGTTTGTTCAAGCGGTTGATGGAAAATAAGCTATAATGCACGTTCTAAAAATAAAAATTCGGATCTATTATTTTTTACGGTATTTTGAAGTGCCCACGATAACAATATCGTGTATATTCATTATCGTGATTTATCGAATTACCGAAAATCGGCACGTCTATTGTAATGTTCGTGTGTTTTTTAAGGGACAAGTGAAAGAGAATTGTACTTGCCCAACCGGACAATATTGTATCATATTATCATGCTTAACACAGAGAATTTGAATAATTGTAATGTGATGATGCAGATGCATCTAAATCAGAGAATATCATATAGGTTCGGGAGGTTGGCGGGTCGATGATTTATTTTTGACAGCAGATTCGGGGGACTCAAAGTGCAACCAGAATAATGAATTTATCTTTAAAATGTACACAATTTTCTTCCAGGGGGGGCAAGCCGACGGACCCCCCTAGAGGTACCGAGCTCAACACACAAAAATACTAAAAATAGCAGACACTATAATCATGACATGGGGGCGCCAGCACTAGCCTTGCCCGTGAACTGGAGCGCATCTCATCATCAATTATCCGAAACTCAGTGTATTATTATAAATATACGTACTGTACATACCTGTCAACATTTGGGTACTAAAATACGGGAGATCGAAAGGAGGGGGCTTGGTTAGAAATAAAAAAAAATCTGATTACTCACGATAAAAACCTTTTTATATAATTTATAATGTCATAATTTCACTTCACATTTAATCTCCAAATGAATGTAGAAACAACAAAGACAGTATATTTTAAATATTTGTCTAAAAGGTAGGAAATATACAGAAATTTTATAAAGTTATCAAACAGTTTGCACTGCATAAATGTATAATTTAACATTTATGCAGTGCAAACTGTTTGATAACTTTATAAAATGTCTGTATATTTCCTGTATACATAGATGAATCCTTATTAAAGTTACAAATGTTCTTTTGTCAAGAGCAGTGAGTGTTTTTCTCTTTTCCCTTTGTTCTTTGATTAACTTTACTGACAGAAAGCTTTATTTGGCTACGGTGTCTTTAAGAGCAGCCGCCGCTGACAGAGACGCGGATCTCACACGCGCCTCATTCTCTCACAACTCTTCTTTATGTTAATTTAAAACTATTTAAAGGACAAGTTCGGTATTTTACACTTAACGCCCTGTTTACAGATCGTATCTGATGAAATAGAACGGTTAAGATTAAACTTTGGACAGATGCTGCTGTCGCGAGAATTTTAGGTTTATATCGCTTTCCCCCCTCACCCCCACAATGGTTGTCTATGTGCACTGGCAGATTCCTTCCTAAAACACATTAAACTTTCGTTTACAAAGACGTGAAACTCACCGAGTGGTCAGGGGTGTTCACTGATACGGTTCCAAAAAAAATCGCTGAAAAAGATGCTTTCCAACAGGTTTTAGCGTAGTTTTTGTCCAACTCCATGACTTGTATTGAATGTGCTGTGTGAGGTGCGGTATTACTCCGCCGCTGGAGTGTCTATTATTCAAGCTCTCAACGGAAGAATCACGGGTGTGACACGTTTGGCAAAATAGGTCCACAAAAGCTAAATAAACCTAAAATTCTCGCAACAGCAGCATGTGTCCAAATTTTAATCTTAACCGTTCTATTTCATCAGATACGGTCTGTAAACAGGGCTTTAAGTGTAAAATACCGAACTTGTCCTTTAACTCATTTAAGAGTGCTCAGTCTGCTCTTATGAGGATACTCGACAAAACCAAAACGGACATTTTTGCAGAATTGCTGGTTAGTTCGGTCAACTTCAAGCCGAAAGAGAACTCGATTCTGGCGCTCAATTTGTCTTGAATGGTTTAAAAGCATTTGCAAGAATAAAAGCGCATCATATAATGTAACGCCAGCCAAAGGATGACAGAAAAAACGGATGCTGCGTTAATTACGTGAAATATTTACCACGGAGTCTTCTCCTCCCATTTCTACCAGTGACGCTTTATTCAACTTCCCGCGTCGATCTGCGCATGTCAACAGCGCTACTGAGCAGTGTTGCCAACTTAGCGCTTTTGTCGCTATATTTAGCGAGTATTCAGACCCCTCTAGCGACACATTTTCAAAAAAGCGACTAGCGACAAATCTAACGACTTTTTCTGGTGTTATTGGTGACTTTTGGCGACTCTCTGACGTGAAAGAAAATATCGTCTTCTCAACAGCGGGTGCTGCCGTGGGTCCCATCCGCGTCCAAAGCACTCACAGGCGGCCCAGTCCTTGCGCAGCAGCCGCTCCCAGCAGTCAGAGCAGGAGATGTTAACCCCTCCGCCACATGAATCGCGCATGTGCGGGATTCATGTACCAACTTAGCGCCTTTGTTGCTATTTTTAGCGACTTTTCAGACCCCGACTTTTTTGCTTTCTCCCTGCCGTCACTCACTGTAGCTGCGTCTACCCTGTTCATCTGTTGAGCGCACGGCTGCTGACAGACGTGAATGAGCAGTGTTTTTCCACAGACTTATCACTTATCTGCTTTTCTCTGGGTTTTTATTTAAAGAATTTAGTTGGACCATTTTAAGTTCCTTTCTTTCTTGTGCTTATTACTTAATAGACTATCACTAATATCACAGAGCTTTAGTTCATCCGGTTCCCGAACTCTCAATTCAGATAATTTTCCACATATGCCTATAGGCTAATTTTTTTTTTTTTTGTCATTCACTAGACCTATATCATAGTCGTTCTAGCCTATTGTCTGACAAAAAAATATAGGCTATAGGAAATGAGAACAGCTTTATTTTTCATTTGGCTATATTATATTATATTACAATATATTAAATACAGTAGGCCTATGTGAGCATTAATTTAGAGAGAAAACACATTAGGCAAGCAGAACGCAAGTACGACGCGATGACGCCATGAATATGCTAATTGACGTATGACGTCATCTAGCGACATTTAGCAACTTTTAGGGAAGGCGTTAACTACTTTCCTCTGAAAATAGTTGGCAACACTGCTACTGAGTTGAGCTCACAAATGGGTTTAGATGTGTATGATGTGTTGATTGCGCGAGTAGAATGGGTTTCATACAAGATCTGGCAACTGGGCAACCTTGGAATAATATATTGATGTGATTATTCATATAACGACGTTTGGGAACACAAATTACGGGAGTTTCACGGGAGAAAGGACTGTGGTACTGTAGGCTAATAATAATTGTGCCCTCCCATGCATTTCATATGCCCCCCTTCTGGTGACGGCACCGCACACACCGCCTGCTCATAGGCTACTTTTCTTTTCTTTTTTAACCAGACCCCCACAAAGATGAAATCATAATTCGAACCCTGGTCACAACACTTGCAACTTCTGGTTCACGCGAAACTTTAATCTGTAAAGCTTTACAGATTAAATCTGTAACTTTAATCTGTAAAGCAGCTCTGTAGAAAAACAGTGATGTCATTGTCCAGCTTGGATAATTAAAACAATACAAAAAATGGATATTAAAAGATTCCAACAACCTTCTGAACTTGAGTTGAAGATGAGTTGACCCAGTCTTGTGTGTACGATACTGTGGAAAAGAGGAAACGATATAAATACAGTATATATATATTCTGTGAAATAATTTGCTATATCGTATTTTCTGAACTAAAATAAATTGCGTTGTTTTTTTAAATAATCTAAAACATGCTGTGATTTATACTCCAAATTGATTTATGTAATGCATTTAATGATATAAGTAAGCAAAAAGTAAACACCAAAAGTGTTAAAAGACATGTTTCAAACACACAGCTACAGACTGAAACCCTGTAAGATTGAACAGTTCTGAGAAGAATCCTCTTCAACATCATGCACAAACCAGGTAAACCTGATAATCTAAAATGGCTCTGTCAAAAATGATAAAGCCAGCTATATAGGAGTTCAGTAATAGTTGCTGATACATATTTATTCATATCAAACAAAAAGGGGGGAAAAAATGGTTTGATATAGAAAAGTTCCAGAGACCACTGGTAGGTAGGTAAAGTAAGCGAGAAAATAAGTAAATAAAGAAATGGTGTATGCACTAAATTGTTTAAATCATTAATGTTTTGCCTTTTAGACAGAATCTCACGGATTAGATGTGGTTCAAACCTTTTCTTTGGTAGATATTTTCAGCACATCACTGAACAACATGTTTTTTCTATTTCACAAAGAATTTAACTCTGGATGCTGCTGATATATTTTTTATTATGCGTATGACACAAATGCACATACGTATTTCTATGCACTTTTGTAATTTTAGAACAGGACTTTTATTTTGGAGTTGTGATTGACGTCATAAGGCTGCGCCGCGCTCTTGCTTCTGTTGTGATTCGGCTGAAGAAGGTTAGTGTTTGTAAAGTGTTTAACTCAACGCTATCAGGTCAGGTAATTTCGTTGTTTTAACAGGAATGCGTTATTATTGAATGTAACGTTGTGATGCAGTATCTAACATCAGTGCATGTTAATTTGTTTGAGTAAAGCGCATCCTCACATGATTGACAGAAAATTTGCGTCTCATTTCGCTCCCTTTATCATGAATTAGTTTATCATAAACACGAATTCAGTCACGAGTAGAGATGAGCAAAACAGAGCTTTTTGAAACTCCGAGTCAATTGAATCAAATACTTTTCAAAATGATTCAGTGATTCGAAGTGCTCGATTCAGCGCGCATGGAAATAGTGTAATGCAGAGCACTAACAATTATTACATTTTAAAATGTAATTACATAAAATTTAAAACATCTCACATTTAGATTAATATTTCGTATTAAAATTAGGTAGTTAATGATGTGTTCTTTTATTAATTTGTAGTGCTAGTTTTGAGCCTTTTTATAACTTTTAGTCTAATCAGGTGATTTATCTCTGACTGACTCTTTGCCAGTGCACTGAACTAGAGCTGCGACGCACACTTCTATTTATTTCTAATAATTTCTACTAATTATTCTCATCCTAAACATACTATTATAAAGATGGCGTTTATTAAAGTGGAGAGTGAAGACATGAAGATTGAAGAAACAATCAGAGTAAAAAATGAAGATACTGAGGAACAAACGTATATGGCATTTATTAAAGAGGAGAGTGAAGACATGAAGATTGAAGAAACATTGACAGTGAAACAAGAAGATCCAGAAGAACAAACAGGTTGGTTTCATTCTCACAGCTAAACTCACTCATTTGATCCTTATTAAAAGCTATACAGAAATTAATGATATTTTTGTAGAATGAGTGTCCTAACAGGGCTTTTCCTGGGTCAAAAGGGGTCTTTGGTGGTGGCGGACGAACACTGTGTGAACTGTGAGCGCAGTACTGACAAGAAATCCAAAATAAATGCAAAGAAACAGTCTGTAATATTTATGTCCTATTCATGAATTAAAAATAATCTGCCAGGACAGATCATAAAACAATGTGCTTAGTTAGTAAAAAAAGAAGTAGCATTACGTATACATTTAGGCTGCCCCTGACTAAAGATTTTTCTAGTCAACTAGTAGTCGTTCATTTGAGCCATTATTCAACTAATCGCATCATGTTCTATTAGTAACTTAATTACTTGAATATACTGCAGGGGTTCTCAAAAAATCTACATTCAAAGGTCCAAATCTGAATTTTCATCAATGTCGAAGGTCCGGAAATAATTGGTTATTACAAAACTTGTTTTTAATAAACATGCATAACAAATCAACACATTTTTTTTTTTTAATAAAGGGCCATTTGCATTTAAAAATGCATTATCATCAGCATTTATTTTATTTATTTTTTTAAACAAAGACTGCCATAAGAGAGCCCTGGGGCCTCATTTATAAAACTGTGCGTAGGATCCTTACTAAAAGTGTACGTGCGCCCGAAAGCCAAAAATGGCGTACACAAAAAAAAATTATGACTTATAAAACCGTGCGTACGCCAGAACCTGCGCAGAATTCACTTTATAAATCCCACTCAGCGGAAGATTGTGCGCACATGCGTCTCCTCCCCGAAATAACCATATATGAGCTTACAACGCCTAGTTTTAATATGCATATCCTCATCTGCATATCATTTGTATATGATTATTCATCCACGTGATAACATGTTTAACGGTACAAGACATTAGGAAAATATGAAATACGGATGTGCTTCATTTCCCCGTCAAGTTTGTTTTTATAAATCACAACTTATGCGTCGGAAGTGGCGTACGCCTCTTTCTGGGCCTGTTTTGTGCATACGCAACGGTTATAAATGAGGCCCCTGGTAAGATCATTTCGGTTATCTACTTTTAATGAAGATAATTGTTTGTTAAGCGTCTGCGACTTTCACTTTGATTTTTGATAGTTTGCACGTTGGCTTGATGAATAGATGCTCATTGCTCAGCTGCGGCGATGTGTGTTGCTATAGCGTCTGGCTATAACACGACATATAGCCTATAACACACTCACACTTTTATTTTTTAGCATTTTTGTGAGGAGTAAAATTTACGTAAGTGGTTTCAACAACCAGATGCGTTTACATTTCTCCAGTTTCGTCTGGAAAGCGGCCCAGACCTCCTCCTGAAGTGGTTTGAGCAATCGGATTTAAATCCGTTTCGGAGGGCGTTGGTCTTTTCACGATTGGATAGATCCGATCACAGAAAACTCAAGAAGTGGCCAGGTGTAAACAGCCCCATAGTGGCGTTTGACATTTCTCTTCACAACTCACTGTCTCGTTACAAATCAAACAGAACGGCTTTGTGCTGGATCTCTGTCCGACTCCAATCATATTTGAAAACAATATTTTCTTCGTCAACTTTTTTCCCCCTAAAACTGACATCCTCACCCATCTCTGCGGTGAAGACTCACCCGGTTACGTCAAACTTCATACGCTCACTGGATGTCATGACAACAATATCACGGAGGAAAACTTTAAATACTTGCGCGCACAAAAGCTTTTAATAGTAGACATTTCAGGCATTCTATAGATATTTATCTAGTCTGTGAGGCAAGCATACGCTGAGTTTCAGTACATTTTTGTGACGCGCAGTTCACGGAGACTGAGACAAAATAAAAACTATCAGGATACGCTTTCTCCTATTTTAAAAAAGCACAACGTTTTGTTGTTATTATTCGTTTAAACAAACAAAAGACCCTTTACAGTTTCAACTCTAGATATTTGGAGATTTTTTGGCTTTTGTCTTGACAGAATTAGTACAGGAAAATTACTAAACATCCCATATTTGCTATCTTTAATACAGTCTGATAACTTGGATAGCTGTGAAGGTTGTTCAGGTTGTGAAGACATTTAAAACGGACTATCATTGACATAACAGTGAAATATTAGTACATTGACTCCTTGGGGAAGCATACGAGGAGAAAAGCAGAGAACCTAATACTGAGCCCTGTGGCACACCATACTTTCCTCGAGTAAATGAAGAGTCTTCTTATCAAACACAAGTAGTAGCAGTCAGCTAGATTTGACGGATGTCCACAAATGCCAACATAATTATAAATATATCCAAGAGTTTTTTTTCTTCCAGTTTGTTTATTACTTTAATATACATAAACCATGTGGCTTACATCCTGACTGATATTGTTCACAAATACAGTTTCTCTGCAAAACTGAACATAGTTGAGATGCCAATGTTTTTCTAATATTTTAGACCTAAATTGCAGGTCTACCAGTTCTTATTGGTCAAACTGTGGGTTTTAGATAGTGGATTTGGTAACAGTTTGGTAACTGCTTAGTAAAGAGTAAACAATATTGTGAAGGGGTTCTGAGATTACAGGTAATAACTCTTTCAGTTGCTTTGTGGCTACAGGATTTTGCATACATCCCTACATGTTTGGTGCCATTGTTAATTTGTCTATTTTCACCTTAGACCTGACAGCGCTGAAAGAGGAGAATGAAGTACTGAATGAAACGGAGGAGAAAGACCAGTATGATTCCACAACTGGAGAAAACTCGTTTAGTTGCTCAAAGACTGAAAAGACTTCCTCGCGAAAAAGAGCTAAAAAAACACAACCTAACTTCACCTGCCAGCAGTGTGGAAGGAGTTTCAAGAAAAAAGGAAGCCTGAAAAGCCACATTAACGTTCATAAGAGAGAGAAGCCTTACACCTGCCCTCAGTGTGGAAAGGGTTTCACTCAAACGGGAAGCTTTAACAGGCACATTAGACTTCACAATGGAGAGAAGCCGTACCCCTGCAAACTGTGTGGGAAGAGTTTCACGACAGATCTAAACCTAAGGTATCACATGAACAGTCACACTGGAGAGAAGCCGTTCACATGTGATCAGTGTGGAAAGAGTTTGAGACACAAGGTAACCCTTAAACTGCACATGAGGCTTCACTCAAAAGAGACCTGTTTTAAGTGTCATCAGTGTGGGGTGAGATTTAAAGACCGTAAACACCTTGAGAATCATGTGATAAGTCACTCTGGAGAGAAGCCTTTCATGTGCTATCAGTGTGGAAAGGGTTTCACACTTAAAGGAAACCTGCAGACTCACTTGAGGATTCACTCTGGAGAGAAACCTTTCACCTGCCCTCAGTGTGGAAAGAGTTTCACACTCAATGGAAACCTTCAGACTCACATGAGAATTCACACCGGAGAGAGGCCTTTCACGTGTCTTCAGTGTGAAGGGAGTTTCACGTACAAAAGAGACCTGAAGCGTCATGGGAAAAAATGTTGTGGAAACACATCGCAGTGTTCCTCAGCGTAGCAAGATGCTTATGAAAAGGAGTGATTTCAAAGTCATGTGCACATTCACTCTGGAAGAAGGCAATTTAACTGGGATTAGTGTAATAAACAAATTGTCACACTTAAGATTAGTGTTTAATTCTCACTATTTAACTACGACTTGTGCCTCAAACTCCTAATTACTGCTTATTAATAGTAAGGTAGTTGTTAAGTTTAGGAATTGGGTGGATTGAGGGATGTAGAATAAGGTCACATAGAATAAGGCATCAATATGTGCTTTATACGTACTAATAAACAGAAAATATCCTAGTAATTGACAAGTCAATATTCTTGTAATATGCATGTTAAAAACCAACTAGTTAATAGTGAGAATTGGACCCTAAACTAAAGTGGTACAATCAAGTATTTTGTCATAAACCCGGGACACACCAATCCGACTGCAATGCATTAACAAAAGCCGGCTGTTTCGGCCAAAAAGCTGCACTTGAACACAGCAAAAAGACTAAAAGTGACTGTCAACTAGCACATGTGTTCTTGTACTTGTGTGAACAGATGATGCTCCGACACTCCAGCATGTCATTTATGTGCATCTGTCACGTTGGTTTAATGCTGTTTATTTTCTTTTGTCATGTATATGTGAATGCCTTCAGCCGTACTTGACCATCTCCATTGATAAAGTTTCAAATATTGAGCGGTTTCAGGAGACGCACCCTATTTTCTAAGGTAAAAGGTCTCATTTCCCAGCTCCCCTAGAGTTAAACAGTTGAGTTTTACTGTTTTCCAATCCATTCAGCCGATCTCCGGGTCTGGCGGTAGCACTTTTAGCATAGCTTAGCATAGATCATTGAATCTGATTAGACCGTTAGCATCTCTCTAAAAAAAATTACCAAAGAGTTTAGATATTTTTCCAATTTAAAAGGAAAATAGAAAAAAATAGTTTCCCATTTACACTTGACTCTTCTGTAGTTACATCGTGTACTAAGACCGACAGAAAATAAAAGTTGCGATTTTCTAGGCCAGTATGACCTGGAACTATACTCTCATTCCTGGGTAATAATCAAGGAACTGCTGCCATGGGTGTAGCAGCGCAATGATATTACGCAGCGCCTGAAAATAGTCCCCAACTCGGTAACTTCCAACGTGACCGGCACTAAGTTTGTAATATCATTGCGTCTGCTGGTACTTGATTCCTTGATTTTTACGCAGGAATGAGCGTATAGTTCCTAGTCATATTGGCCTAGAAAATCGCAACTTTTTATTTTCCGTCGGTCTTGGTACACAATGTAACTACAGAAGAGTCAAGTTTTAAATAGGAGAAATATTGAAACTCTTTGGTCATTTTTTTTGAGAGAGATGCTAACGGTCTAATCAGATTCAATGGTCAACAGTGGAGTTGTTTATCCTTAAAGGTTCTCTCACCTGTGAAACCACATAAAACATTCATATTCTGGATTCAGATCTAGACTAATTCTGACTAAATCAACGTGCATTACATAAAGGTATAATCCATGACCAGGTAAGGATTAATCTATTAGACTTAATTTTTAATACAGCTTTCACATGCAGCATTACTGTGTGACTTAAATGAAAAACTATTGGCTTTTTATTCTTCTTCTTTTTTTTAAAGGGATGAGCCACTTTCTTTGAGCTAATAAACTTTCATATTACAAATAGCACTTTTTCCAACTTGTCCAACTATATTACACAATGAAAACCATTGAACATCATTACAATCACTGACCTCAATAATTAACTTAACCATTTGAACTTCTTGTAACAACCTGTAGATATTGATATTGTTTTGAAATTGTTATAATTGTTATTTAATTGTATGGACTTTCTGTAATTTCCTCCCAAACTCTACCCATTGAAAATGGCATGTCAACTCTAAAAGAATTTTAATAATGGCAATACAAAATGTAAGAAATTAGCATGTTTTAATGTATTTTGACAGACTTTGGCTTTAATTTTCTTTAAAACTCCACAGTAAAACCATGTGAAAATTGATGTGGACAGAGTGATGGTCATCCAGCAAAAGAAACCATTGAAAATGGCATATCAACTCTGAACGAATTTTAATAATCGCAGTACAAAATGCAAGAAAAGAGCAATGTTATTATATATTTTGACAGACTTTACCTTTAATTTTCAATTTAATTCAACTGTATTTGTTTTGATGTGCAATATAAATGTTGTTTTTAATAGGTTTCACTTGTTGTTTGGTAAATTAGGTGAATAACTGCTGAAAAACAGGTCTTTCTCAGCTTTTTTGCACCTCCATGTATCCGTACTCTAATTCCACAAATAGGTGAGCGTCGATATCCAGGCGGTGGCTGGCTTGACCAAGCGTTTCCCGATGATGGCTCACTTGACCGCGGTGAGGTATTTGGACGGACACAAACATATCGTTCCCATAGAAGACATAAAACATTTTGACCCTAACAATTAAAAGCAGGATTTATTATATCTGTTTCGCTGGGAAAACGCATATTATCAAGCTCAGGTACTTCTCTTAAAAGGTAAGGTTAACATTTAGATAAAGTAAATCTAGCTTAATTCGACTTATGTCAATTGAAATGCTATCTAAGCTAAAAATTTACTTGCATTAATTGTGGTTTAATTTATCACCTCCAGAGACCCGTAAAGAGATGGAGGAATTGGCCAAACCTCCCAAACGGATCAGAACCGCTAAAATCCTTAACCAGGATGACGAGGACAAACTGCAAATGCAAAAGAAAAGGAGAACTGAAGAAAAACGTATGTTTTAAAGGCTTACTTTGATTTCTAAACCTGAGATCATGACTTAACCGTGAATGCGTGGAAAAGTTCATCCATCCATCTGGTAAGTAACTTCCGGGTTTGCAAAAAAAAAAAAAAATCTTTAGAATGATTTAACTCGAAATGATTCATGAAGAGTCATGTCCAAATCGGTTCTTTCATATGGGAAGCCAAACACTGAAAGTGTGACGAAACTTTTTGTTAAACAATTTACAGAGAATAGACTGAGGACAGAGATTAATTGTAATCTGAAGAAAAAAAAGGTTAAAAAATGTGTTCTAGTCGATTTTGAAACTTCTTCCATTATAAAATTAAAGTTTGTAACTGAATTCTTGTGCCGTTTGTGTAAAATTGTATTGTGTTGTGTGAGAGATAGTTAAAAACATAAGTAGTGCTGTTTTCCATAGTTTCCATCATCTGATAAAGGATCCAGCATTGTTCGAAGATGATCAGTATCTGCAACACTAACTCTAAAAGTGCTTTCTGGAACTATGATGGCCGTGTGTCATTCTCATATTCTTCTATAAAGTCAATTCCATAGTCAGATGCATTGAGGACAAGGTTTGGCTCAATAATCATACCAGATTTCCACAATGCCAGTGGACTCATGTTCTCAGACTGTGATAATTCCATTGTTTGACAAACTCATCACAGGAAGTTCAGATGATTCGGCTGCGCAGTTCCGCCTGGCATTGAACATGGGCTGGCATATGCAAATTTTGAGAGGTGTACATATTAATGATCCCGACTGTTGTGTCACAGTCGGTGTTATGTGGAGATTCGCCTGTTTTTCAAAAATGAGATTTAAATAAGGAGAAAACAATGGTGTTTGAGACTCACTGTATGTCATGTCCATGTTCTGAACTCTTGTTAATAACTATGCCAGGATAAATTGAATTTCAAATTCTAGGGCACCTTTAACTCAAAGCTCACAATGAACAAACTCAAAACAAACGTTCAACCCTCCACAGGTAATGTACGTTTAACAATAATACATTTCAGTTTGATTGAATTACTTTATTCAAATTAATTTGCTTTAATTAATGTATCCTGTTTTTATCTGTTTAGAGATTTCCAAGTCTTTCAAACACTCATCAATTTCTTTTTAATTTTAATTTAAAAAAAATTAAAACCACAACACCACACATTTCCTTTTATATATTTATTGTTTTAGCTGAAAAAGACCAAATGTGCCTGTATCACTCTTCTCAAACCAGTCTGTTTTGCAGAGATGGGTGAGTTTTGGCATCTAGTGCTTGGGTATCGATTCTTATAATGCCTTACATTTACTGGGGAAATAAAACTGAAAGTATAACTTCAAGTCTACTTTTTTTTTTTTCATTATGGGAAGGAGGGGTGAGTTTGAGCATCTAGTGCTTGGGTATCGATTCTTATAATGCCTTACATTTACTGGGGAAATAAAACTGAAAGTAAACCTTCAAGTCTACTTTTTTTCATTATGGGAAGGAGGGGTGAGTTTGGGCATCTAGTGCTTGGGTATCGATTCTTATAATGCCTTACATTTACTGGGGGAAATAAAACTGAAAGTAAACCTTCAAGTCTACTTTTTTTTCATTATGGGGAGGAGCAGCAGTTAGAGATTATAAAAATCAAGTAGAGGCTTTCTGCAGCTTCAGATGAAGAACAGATTCAAGAGGAAACCAAAGTAACAGTAAGACTTTTACTTGTAATTTTACGCTACATACACAACATAATACAAACTTCATTGTCCTTGTTGAATTAAGGGATCATATAAATATGAAACTAGAATTAATTTAATAGAACTGAAAAATAAATTATACTTTGTATTTTCTAGCATAACAAATACATTTACAAACTGTTGCAAGTATTTTTTACTAAAAAAGTGGTTAAAAAAAGCTTATTTACAGTGATTGCAGATAGAAACTTAGGCTTCAGTTTTTTTTAAATATGATTAAACAACCACTTTTCCAGCAGTAGGAATTATAATCTGATATACCCTTGTATGTAATGTCAACAAGTTGTACAAAACTACAGTTAAAGATAGAAGAGAAATTGTATAAGATTTTTCAATTTATAAATGACATGTCATACTTATTTTTAATGTTAAAAAACACATAAATAAAAACTTTGTCAAATCTATAATGAATAAATAGCTTGTGTGAATTGTTGTGTCAAGGAGTTTAACAGAAGACCTAAACGCAGATTGACAAAAGACCAACAAGAGCTTCAGACGATGGCTACTCGTGGAACTCGGGACAGGATGAGGGGAGGGAAGCAGAACTTGAGTAATGACAGCAGAACAGGAGGACGGAGAGCGTCACCCACAGTGAGCGCTCGCAGTGGAGGAGAGTCTGGCACAGGACTGAACGGAAAACCAGGAACAAAAGTGAGTAAAGCAGTCTCCTTACAAATAGTTGATTCTGGATTGATGATTTTAATAATAATCAAAACCTTTCTTATTCAATCATTATTTTTCAAGACAAACAGTGATCGGTTGCTAACACAGAAAAAAACAGGGCTTAGTCCAGGTGAGTTCATTATCAGTTATTTTACATTTTAATAATATTTCACAATATTGCTGTTTTCAACTGTGTTCTTGATCAAATAATTGCAGGCTTGGTGAGCATAAGAATCTTCTTTCAAAAACATGATAAAATCAAACTTTTGAACAGTAGAGTATATACAGTAGATGCCAGGTGTTTCAACAAGTATTATACAGACAAAAAAAAAAAAAGTATCATTGTACTGTGAATATATTTTACTTTGCTATCAACAGATAATAAGAGAAGTTTAGAGAAATCTGATTAATTTTCAAACTAAATAGCTTTTTTTTTTTAAACACGTAATTACACTATGTTGGCTGTTAAAGGGCACCTATTATGGAATTTTGAAATTTACCTTTCATGTAGTGTGTAACATAGATCTAAGTGAACAAAAACATCCTGCAAAGTTTGAAATATGAAAGTGCACCGTATATAAAGTTATTGTCTTTCAAAAGTAAGAGTCGACTCGGAGTCATTTTTATGAATCGTTAGAAGACCGAAGCTTTTTCTCTGACTAGATGACGTCAACTTGTCAAGTTATTTGAATACGATACGCCCACTTATTGCGCTCCAAGGCTCATGGCGATGAGACGCTGTGTTCTGAAGTGCGACTCAAAAGCAAACCTTTTTCATCTGCCCAAGGAGGAGCATTTGAAGACTAAGTGGCTACAATTCATATATACAACTATACCACAGAAGTATAGTCCGAGCCTTGTGCTTTGTTTGCGCCATTTTGAAGACGATTGCTTTTTAAATGCAATCTAACTTGGATTCGCGAGCCGGCTGATATTGAAGGAAGGTTCATTTCTAAGTGTATTTGCATCAGCTTCCTCCTCCGTATCACAACCTGTAAGTGTTATTAATAATTATTGCTTTTATGTTTTATGTAGCATGCTTATTAATTATTTTGTTTGTTGAGTAAGCACCGTTTAGCTTCTAGGTCTTCAATGACAATTGTATTGAGATATGTGAAGTGTTTGTCGTTGTTTTCGGAGTTGTCTTAAAGAATAGAGTAATACCTCATAGTAACGTAACTGCATTTTTTTTTTGTAAAAACGTTATGTTTATGCATCGGGCTAACGCAAACAAAGACTGATTGTGCTTTTACAATATGAACTCTGGGCTATGCTCGCTAACATATTAAATTCTTTATCTTATTTTTATTTTTTTACTACAAACTACAAAGCAGTGGACTATAATCATTATTATAATACAATTTAATTGATAAAAGCATCATTGTACTCCGTGTTAAACAATAAGTATTATCTCTGTAAACACTGCTGGGTCATCTGACCAATCGCAGATTAGCGTCGCGCAAAGGAGGGGTTTGGAAAAACGAGTCGTTGAACGAATCATTTGGGAGTCGGTGAGCAAATCAGGTAAAAATAAATGCATATTATACGAAAACAAAAGTGTTTTTTGACATTGCATGCACGTAAAACTGTTGTTGGGGACTCCCTAAACAACATTAGGAACATTTTAAATGTCATAATAGGTGCCCTTTAAAAAAATATTACTACTCAAAGAGAGAGCAAGAGTGTCTTACATGCCACGCTATTTTTAAAAAAGCGGCCAGACAAAATGATGAGAAACAAATGATAAATTCATTGCTTAGCTGGGTCTTCAGGCTATGCAGCGTGGGGACAAATACAATTATATCACTGAATAAGAGACAAACTTTTTCAATAGTCTTTGATGAAGTTTATTTTCTTGCAAGAAAAGGCCAGCAGTCGTACAGTCACACAGAGTGACTGCAGAGTGTGACAGTAGCCACGTTTCCATTACAGATTTGCGTAAATATTTTGCGATATTTAAAAAAACTATTGCGAAATTACGGCATTACGGCAAAGTTATTCGACTGAAACGTGTTTTTTTTCCTCTTGCGAGAAGTCATTACAATAATTATGACAACAGATGTTGGTAGGTTTACATAGCCTAGGTCCAAGCCAAGCCACTGCACTAACCATTATTTTAAAGGTCCCATATGGTCAAAATTGAAATTTCCTGGCTTTTATCATGATAACAGAGGTTTAGAGGCTATGAAACTACCATATAAGTTTCAAAACAGTAGATCCGCAGACAAATGCATACGAGCCTGCATAGTGGCTTTTCACGAGCCGTTGTGACTTCTGTATAAATGTGATGTCAGAACTTCTCAGAACAATCTGATTTAATCTGTTTGCCTCTATAAAGTAGGCTATGCTTTATTAATAAGTTAGGCCTATATTGTGTACTAAATATCACTTCAATATCACTCACACATCCATTAAGCGTCTTAAATGGGGAAGAACGCTTGATTACACTGCCATTGTCTGTTTTAGCAGAATACTGCCATCTAGTGGTAGCAGGTTTTCACTGACAGATGTGTGTGGATCGTGCCAGGCGAAACCGGCGAAATGAAAGTCTCAAAATCCAAATGAATCAAATAGGATCGACTCAGAAACGAGTCAATGAATGCACGCGTGTTACCTCATCCACAAATGCACATTATACTTGTTGCATGCACACATTCTGACCTACATTAATACAAACTTGAGGTTTTGTATTAACAACTATGTCTCTATTTGTACAAAATGCTGCACATTCTTGTGATTCTGGATTTTGCTCACACAAGTTGTATTGTATTAGTTTAAATGTAGCGACGCACATTTGTGAATTTGTCAAATATAAGGGTAGTTGTGCACACATTAATAAGGGTAGTTGTGCACACATTAATTATTAGCACCAGGCCTATTCATGTGTAGTTGTTTGTGTGTGTGTTGTGAAATGCTTAAAAACAGCGAAAAGAAAGTCTCAAAATCCAAATGAATCAAATGAGATCGACTCAGAAAAGACGTCAATGAATGCACACGTGTCATCTGATCCACACATGCACATCTTCTTTTTTGCATGCGCAAATTATGATACACTAATACAAAAGAAAATATTTGTGTTCATAAAAATGTCTGCATTTGTACAAATTGTTACACATTCATTCAATTTTGAATTTTGCACACGCAAGTTGAAAGGCATGGATAAAACATATTTGCAACATGTATCAAGTTCATTGATAATTGTACTTGCATGAGTTAATCATTTAGAGACTATTTTCATCCCATACTCAGTCACCACCCCCACCAATGGTGGGTCACTCAGAAAACAACAGGCCAATCAGAAGAGAGGCTCATGAATATTAAGTAGAGAAGCCAAAATCGACCTGTTCTTGGCAGAGCTCCTGAGAAAGGAGCTGTAAAAATATATTGAGATGGTTTTTGGTACTTATACCGCAAATATATATTCTTAAGGACATCAAAACCTAAAATAAAACTTAGTTCGCCCATTTAAGACATGAGGTTGTATGCAATTCTTACCAGCACTATAGTGCATACACACTGACCCACTCTGTGGTCACCTCCCTGGTCAGAGTTCTGGCCGCTGGAAGTTTTTCAAGAAAGTAGTCCTGGTTAGTTTCCGGGGCCACAAAACTGTGCGTTTTTACGTGAAAAAATGATTTGCGTTTCAAAGCTTGATTAATTTACATCACAAAAAACACGCCAGACAAAATTCATACCTCAGTTTTAATCGGCACTATTTTCTTTCCATTTCTATCAATCCGCGCTGCTGTCAACGTCAACAGTGCGCACGTTCCGATCAGCTGTTGATAGCACGACTCGCTGACAACATGTCTGACTACGAAACTTCTGATGATGAAACCAATTTTAGCACAATGTCAGACGGATATCCCTATATACTGTTTTTATATTAGACTTCTTTTCACGTGATTTCCACTGGAGTCTAAACATCAGCTTGTTTACCGTACAGTTTAGACATGGGATCATAAAGTTAGTAAATAGAGCTTACCCGTGCTACTGGTACAGCAAAACTCTTTAAAATTAGTTTTTTTCTTTTTCCTCCTTGGTTGGGGATGTAATCGTCTTCGCTGAAGTGAGCACTGCACACACGAAAATCCTTGATTCTGGATATTTTAGCTCCCGCAGAGTAGCCGATGGCAACCAGCCAAAGCTGTCTCATAGCTATATCCGAAACAGGAAAACGATAGAATGTGAACGGTGATCCCGGCACATTCTTGTGGTCACAACCTGTTCGCACCATTGTTCATTTTCTACTTTTTACGTCGTTGTCATTCGATTGTGTAAACACTATCAACAGCTGATCGGAACGTGCGCACTGTTGACATTGACAGCAGCGCGGATTGATAGAAATAGAAAGAAAATAGTGCCGATTAAAACTGAGGTATGAATTTTGTCTGGCGTGTTTTTTGTGATTGTTACGATATTAAAGTGTCTAGGAAATATACATAACATTAAGGATATTAAAATACTACTGGTGGGTAAAATGTGGTGGAAGGAAACATGACAGACAACTTCTGAGAGAGAAATTTGACTGGAGTTTTTATTTTACAATAAGCCGAAGCCACTGAATCCAGTCAAAGCAGTTATGTGTCTGTGCGCTATGTACAATGCAACAAATGAATAAAGAAAAATGGGAAAGAACTTAAGTGGCGCCAAAAGAAAGAACAAAACATAACAAAACAATCCTTACCTGATCCCTAAGCCTAACCAAAGAGAAATGCAGAAAACAAACCGAAATCTTCGCGCATCCGGCGCCTAAATACCCTAACTAATAATAAAAATACAAGGGGTGGCGCTCACCTCTTACCTGGTGTGTATATACACAAAAACAGCTACGGGCAGAATGTATATCGCGATATACTGACCTGACGTTCCTTCCCAGGAAAGCTTTATAGCTGAGACGTATATTCTCATATAGTGATATACACGTAATACAAACAAACTACTAAATAGAAACAAAATCTAAGGCACATAGCACACTTCTCCGAGTAGACTAGATTTGAACAAACAAACTCGCTAAGGAGCATACAAAAACTCAGCACGCCGCGTAACAGCTTGATGCCACGAGAGAGGAAGAGAGCTTCACAATGAATGAACCCGCCGTCTCTCTTAACCCAGCTGGACTGCCTCTGATTGGTTCTGGACTCCACCCTAATGATGACTGGCAGATGAGTCAGCCAGTAACAGCGACCTAGAGGTGGGCCAACACAGAAAGAAAACTCAATGAACGCACAACACACGTGTAGTGCATCAGCGAGCAAACAACAACATTCCCACGCCAGCAAAACGCACGTGGAACGTAACAGTGGTGTAAATTAATCAAGCTTTGAAACGCAAATAATTGTTTCACGTAAAAACGCACAGTTTTGAGGCCCCGGAAACTAACCAGGACTACTTTCTTGAAAAACTTCCAGCGGCCAGAACTCTGACCAGGGAGGTGACCACAGAGGGGGTCCGTGTGTATGCACTATAGTGCTGGTAAGGATTGCATACAACCTCATGTCTTAAATGGGTGAACTAACCCTTTAAGAAAGTTGTACAATATGGGACCTTTAAATCGAAGGAGACGTAGGCGTGTTAATGGTAGCATTAAGTATTAAAGGTGGGGTATGTAATTCTCTTTTTTGGCCATTTTTTCAAAATAACTTAAAATCCTATTCCTAACCCACTTACAGCCACTGAGTTAGAAGCACTGAAATAAAAATTAAGCAATTTAATAATCTGTGGAACGGGCAGGACTCGAAAAACACCAGCCAATCATTTCCAAGACCACCTAGAATCATTGGACAGTAAGTGTGTCAATCAAACGGTCGTACCACCCCCCCCTCCCCCCTCCATGTCCATGTTCTTTGAATGGGTGGAGTCAAAGGAAAGAAGGTAGGACCATTTGAGTTGTGTATTTTCAAAATCTGCCAGCTGTTTTGCAAATCACATACCCCACCTTTAATGGTAAGGAAAATCCCCTTATACTTGTGAGCGGCACATATGACGTGTTTCTCCCTCATTTCTGCTTCAAGCTCTTGATTGTGTCATTTATTTGTGGTTTAGATAGAATAGTATTCCTGTAATTCTTTTGTCTTTTATGAGTTTAATAAAGAACTCTATCTCGTCTTCTGTCCAAACACACCTCGCCATCTACGTCAGGTGACCTGTAAATGTGCAAAAATTTTCCATTGCAGGTTTGGTGAAATATTCCTTATTTGAAGTGCCTGAACAACCACCTCATGCGAGCGCAAAAACTTTTTTGCGGTTTATGGGAGTTTTTGCGAAATTGACGGCTTTCCATTGGGCGTATTTTAAATTCGCAATTTCAATTTGTGCAATTTGAAGGGTAATGGAAACGTGGCTAGTGGAAGGAGGGCATCCTTCCTCTTTTATAGTCTTAACTCCGAGAATGTTATCTTTCTAGGCCAATGATGGTCTTTTCAACTATACGTGGAACATTCTTTGACTTGTTCATGATATTGTATCCTTGAGTGGAGGCGCTCCTGTCACGACCTACACTCTTTACCATTCCAATACAATTCCATATTAAAATAAGGTTTGTGTGTGCTCTTTTACTGTCATACAATGGTCACACACATCTTAAAGATAAAACTACTTCCACAGCAGTCAGTTAGTTCACCTCACCTCCTAATCGGAGTCGTTCATTCTTTTGTCACATCACATCCCATTAAGCTGAGCTATGCAGTCTGTACTGGAAACAGAAATAATTAGTTCACCTCTAGAGTCTTCGGGTCTGAGTCGTTCGTTCATTTGTCACGTGACCATTTCCCGGCTCAGTATCTTACAACAAATTATGTTAGTAATATTGACTGTATGTTGTATTATGTTTAGGTATCTTTGCTTTATCAAAGTAATTTTTCAAAGTTTACAGCATTAGATACAATATGTTAAAAAAAAAATCACCGCTAGGGGTTGCTAACCTCTTACAATAACAAATGCATAGGTTGATGACGCAAAATATTCTGCAGAATGGATGAGTGAATACATTGATGTTTTTATCATGACTGTGGTATGAAGCAGGGCGCGATTTCTAATAAGAGATTTCTAAATTCATTTCAAATATCAGCGCCAACAACAGCGTGAGCGTGCTGCTAAACATTACGCTGTTGTCCACGTCTGTCGCCATAGTAATACTATGGCGGTACTACCAGCGGAAACCAGGGATAACGCGGATATTACGTCATTGACAGGCGACAAGTGAACAGGGATTCCGGGACGGGCCATTATTTAAAATAGGAATTTCTCTGAAATTAAAAAAAATTGGGAACTTTTGGGATATGGTAAGTACACAACAGCAGGAAATATATAACACTGTGTAAGTGATTTTTGAATATTTTATTACAAAACTCTTACATATTGTACCTTTAACCATCTCTTTATTACCATATTAAATGTTATGGAAAATAACCATCATGATAGAAATTCACAAAATTATAAATTATAAGAGATTAAAAAAAAGCTACAATTTGAGACCAGAAACGCATTAAAAAAAAGTACACAAAAAAAATTAATAATTGTGAGGAAGGTTGGGAATTATTGTATCCAATACAACTATCAAGTCATGTGACAAAAGACTGAGGGACTCAAACCAAAGGTGAACTAAGCATTTCTGTTTTGGGTAAAGACTGCAAAGCCTTAGCCTATGGGGATGTGACATGATGAACACACAACTCACACCCAAAGATTAGAGAAGTGAACTAATCAACGGTGCGTTTCCCAAAGCCAACTGTGACTGCAAGTTCCGCTATTACCAATAGAGGTCAATGGAAATTCACTCTCTGAGACAACTTATTGATCCCGATTCATTTCAAAGATTTGTTCAAAATGAACCTAATAATAGACCCATCACTACAAGAGATCCTGACATACCACATAAAATGTACCCACTAACCAGGTTTATGCATTGGAAATCACTGGTGTACTCAATTTTGTTTCAGTGATCACAGTTTTTTTTTAAACTTGTGTGCGAGTGATTGAGGGGGCTTTTACACTGGGCTCGTTTGCTGCAGTCTGAGCCCGAGCGTGATTGTTCCCGGCGCCCCCGCAGAGTTGGTCTGGTTTCACACTCAACTTGATTCTATCAAACCCTGGTGCGTGTGCGTGCATATTACGTCATTGCAAACGTGCACGGCGCATGATAGAAAGCAGAACGCAGGTCAATATATTGTGTTTTTTATTAATTCTGTGTTATTATGCGCAGCTGAGTGAACAAAGGTTTACTGTGTGTGTGTGTCGCATAAGGTGGGCTTCTGCTGCTTGCAAACGGACTCTTTTGAGGAGACAGTGTATTTTAATTAATTTGTTGCCCTGATTCCATGCGCAAATACACTGCAGGCTCACTCTCGCTCGTATCCAAGGTAAATCATCAACACTATCATGTGTTTTATTTAACTGAATACATCATAATCAGCTAAAACGCATGCACAGATCACTTTACTTCCTGAACAAGTGCGCACTCGAGTTCGTGTTGCTTTCACATTCACGCGAACCGCGGCACGGTTCGGGAGCAAACAAACTCAGACCGCCGCCTCCAGGTAGTCTCGGGTTCGGTTCGCCCAGTGCACAGGTTTCCACATGACAGCGTTCACATTAGCGATTTTTCCGAACTAAACTGCCTGTGTGAAAGCACCCTAAATGTGTATTCTAGGGTGTAAGAAAAAATTAGGTGGACGTCGAAGATTTCAAAAATTAAGTTTATTACAGCATAGCAGCGGCAAGGTACACGAAGCACCTTGGGTTCACCAGTGTCAGAATGAACCCAGAACATCCAAATCTTAAACCTTTTATTCTGTTACAGTTTATCACTCTCAATGTAAATTAAGTTGCTCTTGTTGTAACAGCTGTGGTCTGTATGTTAATAAAGTTGAGACACCCCATTGTCTGAGAAGGTTCTCTGTGTCCCATTCCCATTCTACAATTGACTACCATTTGCTCAGGATGTGATCAACCCAAATAGTCAAGAAACAATATAACTTCACTTCCTTCATCTCTATGATAATTAAGCCATTTTGGGGGTGAGCTTATTCTAAAATATATTTTGGAGTGGAATCTTTGTCGAGGCAGACTAAAATTTCTTACAAGGGGTTGAACAACCTCAGATTTCTTTGTCGACTGTTATGTGATTTTTAAGATTTATTTTAAAGTCTAATTGACGTTGACTAATCGCTTGACTTAATTACTAAAACACAAGATGGAAATTGCAACATGCCACAATTTGCAACTAGAGGCTATAGTTTGTGAAAAAACTTTGATGTTGGCTTGAGAAGCCTGAACCTTGAGCTGAGACTCGAACTCGTGTCGCCTTGTACACAGCTGTGTTATATGTCAGAGCGCCGCCCACAAGGCTATTGCTCATACATAACAGCTTATTTTTATAAAAAAAATTTTGTCTATGGGTTAGGGGTGGGCGATATGGCAAAAATATCATATCACGATTTTTTTCAGGAAAATCACGATTCACGATTTTATCACGATTCCTTTTCATGTTGGTTTTACTAAGTATTTTGCAAGTGAGTGACTGAGCATTACAGCCAAACTAATGTCCCTATTTTAAAAACAAAGCCTTATAGGTAACAAAATATAAAATAAAAGACAATGGCAGAGAATAAGGCCAAAGTGGCGAAGATAAAAAAATCTGTGTCATTATTTTCTTTATTAAAAATTAAGAACAAAGATACACATACACAACTTAATATACAAATGAAATAAACAGTGCTTTATTTTTCAGCTACAGTAGATGTATTTAACAGCATTGAAGAAAGTAATTAAATGCACAAATATGAAAATAAAACACAACATAGACTTCACTGTATTGTACATTGATTCTTATTAAAGCTACTATTAAAGTTCCCAGTCAAGAGTGAGTGAGATGCTCTTTGTATTTTGTTGTTTTATTAACAGGGATAGTTCTCCCAAAAAATAAAATGATCATTTACTCTCTCAAGCCGTTTCAAACCCGAATAAGTCTCCCTCTTCTGTTGAAAATAAAAGTTATTTGGAAGAATGTGGGTAACCAAACCGTTGATGTACCCCAGAGACTTCCAGAATAGTTTTTTCCTACTATGGTAGTCAATGGGGACCAGCAACCGCCCGGTTAGCCACACTCCTCAAAATATCTTCTTTTGTGTTCAGCACAAGAAAGAAATTAATACAGGTTTGGAACAACATTAGAGTGAGTGAGTAAATAATGACATCATTTTTATTTTTGGGTGAACTATCCCTTTAAGGACAAGCGGCTGCATGTTTACTATTAGGGCTACTGTCACTTTAAGACCAGCACGCAACGAGTCTAATATACACGCATTTGACAAGCAGATTTTTTTCTTAATTTTTTCTATTGTTCTTTCACTTTAGACATAACCAACTTTATGTAAACCTTGTATGGATTTGACAGTATTAGCACAATAAGACTCGAAAGATAACTTAGTCCAGTATCCAGGCGCTGTTAGATAGGCTGTAGTGCGTGTGCGTGTCAGGTGTATTGCACTCAGAAAAGCGCTCGTTAGAACAGCGCATCAGCAGCGAATGACATGTTTAACCGGCAAGGCTTTAAAGCACATGCAAATAATATTTTTTTATGAACTACAGTGTCCCGTTCCTCTGCATTTCATATAAATATACGTCGCGTTGTACAGTATGTTGAGACGGAGGCGCCAGAACTACGATATTTCTTTAAAAGCAGATCAGAGACATTTTAATCGTCCACGATCAAAAATCGTTCTATCGCACTCCCCTACTATGGGTCATTATATTTCTTACAAATTTCTGCTCGTTCTAAATTCAGATACATATAAAATAACACCGTAATATTACATTTATATGAATGGATTAGTGAGAGCGATTGCATGTGAATTAATTCTACCTAAAGAAAAAAAACTTGTTTAAAACGTGCATTCACCCGATCAATTTTGTGCATCCAGATGGTGTATTCAAATATGTCTTGTGGAGTGCTCTGGGAGTATGCATTTATTTGTCATTTTAACTGGTGTAAACTGAGTGTAAAAGGGGACTTCAAAGATTTCTTATCCCTCTTATCAGCATTAGTATTAGTATTAAGTCAGAACAGTATGAAGGTCTTCTGCAAGGTGGCCATGTTGTTAGTGTCAAGCGAGAGGGTTGCTGGCCGCACACTGAATCCAGTAAAGACTGAAGAAGTCAAGCAAAAAAAATTTTATTTTATAAAAAAGTGCATGTGAATTAAAAACAGGTAAACACGAGCAAGCAAACGTTTCAGCACATTTCTATCTTCAGTGCTCACTATGCCAACAAACATGATGCAACAGGCAGATTAGCAATGTAGGGCAATCAGCTGAATTTAATTCACAGGTAGACCTCTATCACAAGTATCTGCCAAGAAAAGGGTGAATGTGTTGCATAGTGAGCACTGAATATAGCGATGTGCTGAAATGTTTGCTTGCTCGTGTTTGCCTGTTTTTAATTTACTTGCACTTTTTGCACCATGTAACTTAAAAAATAGAAAATGTTTTGCTAAACTTCTTGAATTTTTACTGGATTCAGTGTGCGGCCAGCAACACACTTGCTCGTTTTCAAGTATTACCATGGTGTAATGTAAATGCCTTATGCTTCGGACTCTGAGTCCGGATAAATTAGCTCAAATGATCCATAGGGAATTTTAATAACTAATCATGAATATGATTAATGTTTTGCATATTACAGTTACGTTAATTTGTCGAAAGTGAAAGTGGATTATATGAATATATGAATAATCAATCACAACGAATTATAATTCCTCATTCATACATCAATAATCTTACTTAACTTCGATTATGAGATAATCTTTAAGGGAAATTAATGTAATTATCAAATCGTTGTTCGTCCAGTGACCAACCGTCAGATTAAGTGATTCATTTCTCAATAAAGTTATCCTTCCTTATAAACTCCAAGAAACCTTAACCTTCTGGCCGTGAACATTAATATTTCTGGTGTTTATAAAATTAAAACTACTTACTGTAGTAAACAGGGAGCGCGGTAGCTCTGATTCATCTCATTGACGTTTGTAATTTTACAAGCCTTTCACAGAAACAGTTGAATATATTGTTTTAATAAATGCAAACTACAGAATATAACGGACTACACACAGTGATTATACGTTTTATATGTCTATGTACATTTACTTACAGTTAACAAACAGGACGAACGGGTAACAGATGATGAGAGAGAAAGTGAGAGAGAGAGAGAGAGAGAGAGAGATTGCTCTGATTTAAGCTGGTGCTATTTAGAGCAATAACGCACACCTCGCACGCGCGGGGAGCGATTTACAGAGGTTTTTGGTCGTGCGTTTGGGAGAGAGAATAAGAGAGGATGAGAGAGAGAGAGAGAGAAAGTAAATCACGAATGATCATAGGAGTAGCACAAATCACAGACCTTTAAGAGCCATCAAAAATGCATCGAACCTTAAAACATTAAAAACTCGTTAGAGTGGATACTTGCAAAAGGATCGTTGTGTGCGTAATGTGTCTGAGGAGGAACTTGCGTGTGGCCTCCTCGGAGCAGAGTGCGCGTTCTCGTGCTGAGGCGCGTTCTCTCGTGAAGCGTGCTCGTTGCCAGAGCACGTTTTCGCGGGAGCTTTGAAGGCTGGTTGAAAGTGAAGTTGCTGAAGGAATTCAGGCTTCGTTCGTTCTACTCGTAGGTGGAAACGAACAAAGGAGAATTTAAAAAGGAAACAAAAGACACTTTATAAAGGAAATAAAAAAGTGGAGGGAACTCCTGGAAGGAGTTCCAGGATCGGAGACTTTACATGCTGACGACGGCAGGAAGAGCAGGGGACGAGAGAGCGTGCAGGAAGAGCGTTTTTGCTTTTAAGGAATGTAAGGATACGCCTTCTTCTGGGACAAGAGCGAATCGGATCCTCTGATCTAGAGCGGGAGAATGTTCCTTTGTTGGTAAAGACACGCCCACTTTGACTCTGTCATGTGAGATCGAATTTAACATTCATATTTAGAAGTATGGTATTTCCTAGAATAAATGCATATTATTGTACCTTGCAGTCAAGATTCAACTCCATTAGGTCTTAAGATTCAAAATGGTATCAAACACATCATTTTCAGAGTATATGATAACGAAGTTACATAAAATATACAGATTAGAAGCATTTAGATTTTGATTAGTACATTTTAAAACTTACATTAAATCCCAAAACCTGTCATGACATATAAATGGCAACACAGAATGCATTTGGTAATGTTTTAAATATGACTTGTTTGAAGAAAAGTCTCTTGGTGTGTGTGTGTGCTTATCTCTCTGGAGACGTTGGGTGTTATATTACGTGTGTGTGTAACTTGCTGTGAGGAATGTTGGGGGCTGGGTTCTATGGGGAACCACCAAAATGTCTTGTCTTTTCAGACCATTTAATGAAGTATTCTAGAGAATCACAATTTATTAATTTGAATAAGCATCTGTCATTTTCAATGTTGCTACAATGGCTCTACGCACCTCTTTTGTTCTCTTTTTGCTCTTTTGTTGCACTACTCTACCTGCCAACTTATAAATGATTCCGTTATTGATAGGTGATAACATTTTAATCATTTGACATTTTAGTGATATTGCACAGGGTTTTTCTCACTTCTTTTGTCTACTTTATTTATAAATGGACGTACAAACAATAATTTCCTTTTCCTTTAACCAGCAGAGGGGGAAAAAGGTCAGAAAAAGAATATTAAATCGTGCCGGTCTGCTGTTAACAACGATTTTAAAATGCCAAGTGAAAGCACAAGCAGATCATGGAAAATCAAGGAAAAAGACCACAGTTATGGAAAGGGATTAAGTGTTGTAAATCTTATAAAGAACAACCGGAGCGAAAAAGTAGAAGATGGAAGCAATGAAAACTTACCCATGTTTAAACTCAACCTGTCTGAAACATGGAAGAACAGTGATGGATTCTGCAGAAGAAGCACATTTGGGAAAGAAAAAAATAAAGAGAACAAAACCATTATGATGATCGGAGCCACAGGTGCAGGAAAATCCACTCTAATTAACAGCATGATCAACTACATTCTGGGAGTGGAATGGGAAGACGACTTCCGGTTTGTGCTAGTAGATGAAGGGAAGCAGAAATCTCAGGCTGAAAGTCAGACTTCAGAGATCACGGCATATCAAATTAATCACAACAATGGTTTCCGGGTTCCCTATTCTCTGACTATTGTGGACACACCAGGCTTCGGTGATACCAGAGGAATTTCACATGACCAGAAAATCACAAAGCAGATTCAGGAGTTCTTTTCTAATCCAGAAGGGATCGACCGCATTGATGCCGTGTGTTTTGTAGTACAGGCTTCACTTGCCCGTTTGACACACACACAGAAAATACATATTTGACTCCATTCTTTCCATATTTGGGAAGGATATTGCTGAAAACATCCTTATGATGGTCACCTTTGCAGATGGGAAAAAACCTCCTGTTCTCGAGGCCATCAAAGTGTCTGAGGTTCCCTGTTCTACCAATGAGTCTGGAGAGCCACTTCACTTCAAGTTCAACAACTCTGCTCTGTTTGCTACCAATAATCAATCTGCAGAGGATGAGGAGTCCGGATGTGGAAACTTTGACCAAATGTTCTGGAATCTGGGATTTTCTAGTATGAATAAATTCTTCACATCCCTAAACAAGATGGAAACCAAGAGCTTATCTCTGACACAGGAGGTCCTGAAAGAGCGTCAGCAACTAGAAGTTCATGTGGAAGGTCTCCAGCCACAAATCAAGGCTGGTTTGACAAAGCTGGATGAAATCAAGAAGACAAGAACTGCTCTGGACCAGCACAAGACTGAAATGGAGGCAAACAAGGATTTTGAATATGAATTAGAAGTAATTGTCCCAAAACAGATCGAAAACAAATCAAGATCCTATTTGACCAATTGCCAAAAGTGTCACTTCACATGTCATAATGCATGCATGTATGGAAATGATAGTGATAAAGAGAAGTGTTCTGCAATGATACTTGGAAAGTGTACGGTCTGTCCTGGAAAGTGTGCCTGGAACGTGCACTCTAATCAGAAATATAAATGGGATTATGTCACAGAAAAAAGAAAGGACACCTATCAGGATTTAAAAAAGCGATTTGAGGATGCACATGGACAGGTCATGTCAAAAGAAAAGATCTTTGAAGAGCTTGAAAATGAGCTTGAGCTTGTCCAGGATGTTGTGGCCGGACTAATTGAAAAATCTCAAAAGTCCTTGGAGCGTCTGCAGGAAATCGCCCTCAAGCCCAATCCTCTGTCCACCCCTGACTACATTGATCTGATGATTGAGTCTGAGAAACAAGAGGCCAAGCTTGGATTTCAAGATCGCATTCATTCTTTAATGGAAGTCAGGCAGATCGCTGAGATCATCAGTAACGTTTCCAAAGGAGGAGTGCTTTCAGAGCATTTGAAAGCATACAAAATCGCAACAATAAAAAGAGAATCATCCTATGATCCATGGCTCCTGTTGAGTAAAGCAAAGAATTATGTTCAAGAAAAAGTAAGCTCTGCATTCAAGTAAAACTTGTATCTACAATTACTACAGTTATAAACAAAAACATTTGGTTTTGTGGTAATATGCTCTGCATGCATTTTTATTATAGTTAAAAATACTTTACGTTAAAAATGGTCTTCATCTTCATTCTTCGTTTGATGTATAATACATACCTGTATGATTTTGCCTAACAGCTTGTTACATGAATGTTATGTATCATAAATTAGCAGATTGTATAAGAATACTGTTTTGGAATTATGTAATTTTACTTTCATTGATGCTAGTCATTCATTTTGTACGAATAAAACAAAACAAGCAAGTAAAGGTGACAATCTAAGCATTGTGCCAATAAATACATTTAAAATGCATATATATTTTACTTTTGGCGTTCTTTTTTTGTTTAACAATCAGGACATTTCTCATACATAAACTTAGTTTTGAAATGATATGAAAGAAAATCATAAAGAGAAAGGAAACTTGTCAGGATTTAAAAAAGCAATTTGAAAATGCACATGGACATGTCACGTCTAAAGAAAAGATTTTTGAAGAGCTTGAAAATGGGCTTGAGCTTGTCCAGAATATTGTGGCAGGACCAGGGGCGGACTGGCCATCGGGAGCACCGGGACATTTCCCGGTGGCCTGACGGTCGTTCTGGCCTGCCGGCTGCCAAAAAAAAAAAAAAGGCCTGCCGGCTGCCGCTATGCAGACGATCAGCCCGATCTCATCCCAAGGCGTCATATAGGCCTACTGACGCTTTGACAAATCGTTTACATCCAACGCACATGGCACCCTTTAGCGTCAATATGAGACGCAGATATTTGTCAAAAGTGTCAGTATATGACGCCCTAGGATGAGAATGCGTTGGATAGGCTGGTGTGCAACTACGAATTAATTGACGGATCTCTCAATCGACGAATCATAATGGCGGAGTGAAAATGACAATCCCACCCAACGTCACGAAGCACTGCCTAATATCTGACTAAATAGTTAAAAAAATGGAGCGTAAACGCAAAGGAGGAGCAGAGAGGGAGCGTTTAAAAAGGAAAAAAGCCCTGGCCACAGACGCAGCAAGCTTCTGCAAAATCTCAGCCATGTTCGCCAGTAAGGGAACAGGTCGGTCAAGATTACATTTACATTATATTTGTAATAATTTGGCAGATAAACGCTTTCATACAAATAGTGTTAATTTCGTCAGACGAGACGAGACTAAAAATGTTCGTCAACGACCTTTTTTTCCATGACTAAGACGAGACGATGACGAGACTGCACCAATGTCCAAAAACGCTGACTAAGACTAAATTAACATGCATTATTGTTGACGAAAAAAGACGAGAATGTTTTGCATAAAATAAAAACTAAGATAAAATCTCTCTTCATTTTCGTCTCCAATCGTCTCTACTTGCCAGCATCAGGAGATAGAATATTCATCTGTTATGAACAGATTAATGTTAAAAACTAGTTGCATTAAAAAAATCTATTACATTTTTTTCAGGTAATTATGACATTTAACCAATATTTGAGATGTGTGAAACACTATTTGACTGAAATGGTTATCAGAAATCATCTCAGAAATAATTTGTTATTTAAAAAAAAGACTAAAATGTTTTAACTAAAACTTAGAAATATTGAGTTTCTTTTGACTAAAATTAGACAAATTAAAATTTGACTAAAATAACGAGACTTTTAGTCGACTAAAATTTGACTAAGATACCTTGAGTTTCTTTTGACTAAAACTAGACTAATGACGAGACTTTTAGTTGACTAAAACTAAGACTAACTAAGACATTTGGCACAAGACTAAGACTAAATTAAAAATAGGTGACAAAATTAACACTACATACAAATCACTTAGATAATCACAATAGATAAAATTAAACCAACAAACGAGCAACAATATGTAAGTGGTGCTGTGTCAAGTCTCGTTTCGTCTACATGTAGCATATTTTTATATAATAAATAAAAATGTATAAAAAGTAGACAGAATAGTGATAGTGGGTCAAATTGTTTAAATAATAAATAAATCAAGTAGATGGTATGGAAAATAATACAGTGTTAGTTATTTAGATTTTTCATTTCTAGTCTACAATATTTAGCCTACAATGTTTGTTTGTTTATTTATTTATTTTGCCAATTTAAGGCAATTTTCTATTTGTCATTGGTTTGGTAGTATAAATGGTGTATTCCTAGTGAGTTTGTAAGGGTTATTTTTTATATATATTATTGCATCTGGTAGTCTACCTGTTACATTAATAGGGTTAGCCTACAAGATTATCAGTCCAGTAGATTACATGAATAGGGTGGTGGTGACTGCAGCAGCAGAGGTGGCCTGGCAGTGGAGTCAAATTCCCGCCCTGAATTATTGTCCCAGTCCGCCACTGGGCAGGACTAATAGAAAAATCTCAAAAGTCCTTGGAGCATCTGCAGGAAATCGCCCTCAAGCCCAATCCTCTGTCCACCCCTGACTATATTGATCTGATGATTGAGTCTGAGAAGCCAAGTCTGGATTTCAAGATCACATTCAGTTTTTAATGGACGTCAGAAATAAGGTACAGATCATCAGTAAGGTTTCCACTGGATTAGTGCTTTCAGGGCATTTGGAAACATATGAATCCAGAATCGGTCTGTCTTCGCCGGCCAAAGGTGGTCAGCGCAGACCACAACGATCTGAAAACAAAGATATGATCCAAGGGTCCTGTTCAGTAATGTAAACAATTGCTTTCATTAGAAATTCTGTAAATTAAATAAGTCAAAGTTAATGCACTGTACTTAATCACAACTTTTTAAACTCTTTATCTATCAACTATAATTTTTTATTTTGTTGTAAAATGGTCTGCATTCATTTAAATACTTTAAACTGGCCCTTTATATGATACATTTTTTTAACAGGTTTGACAAACAAGTTATACTAAATTAATTTAATGTTATGCATCACAAATTATCAGATTGTTTGGGATGATAAAGTTTTTTTCCTGTCAATGCAGAATAAGTAGATTCAATGAAAGTAGTATAATCTAAATCTTAACCTTGTGCATTGCTCTCAACATATATTTAGCATGCTAATGGATTGGGATAATTGGTAGTGTCTGAGACAGATCAGACAAACAATTTATCCAATCCCAAGATCACAGGATGATTGAAAAAAATGCTGACGTGACCCACGCTGAAGGACCCCCAAGTTTGTGCCAGGCTGCAGCCTTGTCTTTCCATTCATACAAGAACTTCTACAACTTCTTTCTCTCATCATTACAACTTCATCAAAGATTAACTTAAGCTTCAAGAACTTGTATTAGGACACTCATTCAACAATTCAATTCTCATTTATTTGTAATAATAATAATAACCTTTATTTTATAAAGCGCCTTTAAAAGCAGCTTTTCAAATCGCTGTACATACAATAGACAATTGTTAAAAGCAACAGGAAAACAAATCACTAAGTTCAAGAGGCAGAGAATTCCAAAGGATAGGTGCATAGAAAGAAAAAGCCCTGTCACCCATTTTAAGCGAGTTTTAGGAACAACCAGCATGCTCGATTGTGAGGAGCGCAATCTGCGATTCGGAGTGTAGGGGTGCAACAGTTCAGCTAGATAATTTGGAGCCAGACCATGCAAAGATTTGTATGTGAGCATCATCCCGGCTCGTGGACCTTTCCCGATCCCATCCCCCCTCTCTCTCTCCCATCTCGCTTCCTGTCTAGATACTGTCCTATCCAATAAAAGGCAAAAACGTCAAAATAATCTTGAAATCGACTCGGAACGTGACTGGGAGCCAATGCAAGGATTCCAAACCCGGAGTGATATGGTTGCATATTCTGGACCCAGTTAAAATCCTAGAGGGAGAATTTTGTACATGTTGAAGCTTGTGTAGTGTAGATTTAGAAACTCCGGCTAAAAGGGCGTTATAATAGTCTATCCGAGAGACGACGAAGGAATTTATCAGCTTTTCAGCTACAGGAAAAGTTGACATCTTTTGTCAACATCTTTTGTCGGCCGCAATCTAGCGATGTGGAAAAAATGGATGGAAAAAATATGTCTTAACAGTACTCTGCATGAAATAATCAAATTAAATATTAGCATCAAAAATAACTCCAAGGTTCCTCATTTCACTCTGGATATCCAAAACAGAGCCATCAAGAGTCAAAAGCCCTATTCGAACGGGATTAGTATTATCTAGGGACCTCTAGTCATTTGTAATAATTGCGGAGGTTGTCTGTGATCTTAATCCCGTGCGAATCGGCCATGTCTGTAAATTGTAAAGTAATAATTCCTCCGCAAATGACCTACCATATTTCGCCGAACACCGACGTTCTGTGATAATATTAGTCCCGTGCGAATCGGCATCTCTGATTTTGTCCAGGATTTGGCGGGGCTGCACTGTCAAAACACTCCAACGCAGCTTCCATTCTTCACGAAAGATTAATAAAAAGGCGCAAAGGAAATACCTTGAAAAAATAATATATTGGGCACTGGGTCATATCGCACACCGACACCATATGAAATTTGCAGAAAAAAGAGAAAGCTGAAAACCACCAGAAGAGCGAAGACAAAAATAATGATTAGATGGAGGACATATAACAGCATGCATGCCGTGAAGTAACATTCTTCTGTTTATGATATATCATTCATACATCTAGAGACCTATAACGACAAGACATGTCCAAACAATAGCCTATCAAAAATAATGCACAATCAAGCAAGGGGGTTTTCACATCATAATTCGAGTTTAATGTTACAAATAAATAAAACGTAAACCTTGAGCTATTCGATTTTAACCTGGTGAAATTTTTTATTTTTTTATCCATCTAACCAGACCCTCAACCATACAAAAAGCCATCTAGTCGCCCACTGAAAACAGACTTCCACTGGGCTAAAATAAATATAATATGGGTATAAACTAAAAAATATATATCCGGGTTCCGGGAGAAAAGTCAGTAAATTCGAGTAAAATCACAGGCTTCGCTTATCCTGTGCGAATGCGCCACGCGAAATTCAGATGTCAGGGGGTAATTTCTAAATCACACGAGGTCCCTAGATAATACTAATCCCGTGCGAATAGGGCTAAAGACAAAGAACCAGCTTTGAAAGTTTGATGACGGGAACCAATGAGCATAACTTCAGTTTTATCACTGTTCAAACACAGGAAATTATTACTCATCCAGGTTTTTATTTCAGTAATACAGCCGGAAAGAAAATCAGGGTCCGGGGAACTCATCTGGTTTTGAATGTATATAAATCTGCATATCGTCGGCATACAAATGATAATGGAGGCCGAGCGCTCTCAAGAGATAGCCAAGTGGTGATAGATATATGTTAAAAAGTAAAGGGCCCAGAACTGACCCCTGAGGAACATCAGTGAGAACAGAGCTAATCTCAGACCTATGGTCACCCATTGAGATGAACTGGGAACGGTTAGCAAAGTAGGATCTAAACCACTTCAAAACTGTCCCCGACACACCAGACACTCTCTCAAGACGTGTAAGCATTAGACTGTAGCCGCGTTTCCATTACCCTTCAAATTGCGCAAATTGAAATTGCGAATTGAAAATACGCACAATGGAAACACGTCAATTTCGCACAAACTCTCGTTTATCGCCAAAAAGTGTTTACGCTTGCATGAGGAGGTTTTTCAGGCAATTCGAAAGAGGAATATTTCGCAAAACTGCAATGGAAACAGTTTTTGCGCATTTACCTGACTTAGAAGATGTGGTGTGTTTGGGGTCCGTGTACGCAAATAATAATAATTATCATCATTATTATAACATTTAGGCCTACTAGGCTACATATTTAGAAGACGCTTTTATCCAAAAAAGGAACAAAGTAATTCGTCAAATGTCATTCATAATACGGGTTTAGACAATAATAATACAGGGCTGAGATTATCACAAATAAACACAAGATTTTGACGCATATCCAAGGGTTTGTATGGAGTGTGGAGCGCGCACTACATGGCACGGAGGCGCGGGCGTGAACACTTGCATTTTCCTATGTGAAACAACTTAATATAGCCTACTCTATCATTTCTGGTCATACAGAAAATAATAATACATTATTTGTAACTAATTTTATTTGTGTAAACAATAACAAGAAAACGTTGTGCTTTTGTAAAATAAAATAAAACAATCAGGCACGTTTTCATGATCTCCGTGAACTGGAGCGCGAGAACTGAAACAAAATATAGCCTATAGGCCAAAGCTTGAAATGTCCAACAAATTTGAATCGAAAGCTAATACATTTTGTTCTGATTAAGTAATCCGTATGAAAGGTGCATTTATCTCTAAAAGCGCATCTGCTTAACAGCGGAGATGGAGATGTTTTTAGCCGAGTTAGAAAACAATAGTTTAATAATATTAATGGCTCTTCTCATTCAGCACTGCGGGAAAATGTCAATTCCAGGTTCTAATTTCGCCTTAGAAAACCAGTAAAATCAACATGTTTTCCATATTAATTTGTGAATATTTTACATGTTTAATAAAGGGGAAAAAAGTCATTAAATTGCTCGCGTTCCATAACAGTGCTTGTAAACTTTTTTCACAGAGACAGACAACACCAAATAAGACTGACAAAACACAGAGCGCTTTCAGCTGAAGAGCAAAAAAGCTAATGTGTGTGTGTTCGGGCGTCCCCTTGTATCTTCCGGTTATGCCGTCATCTACTACGTCATGACGCAGCACCAATCAGGATCAGACAGGATTTCATTCATGCTTCAGACGCGCTATGCTGGGGCATTCCCCAAAGTGTCGTCGACGACGACGCAGTGCGAGTTCCCTCGAAGGGGAACTCATCTCAAACTGATAGAGTGGCACCACTGGTTAGGTGTACGCCATTATGATGGAGTCTTAGGTAGACTTATCCATGATGTAAAAAGAATTATGAAATTAAAAATATTCATGACACTGTTATAAAATAATTTGACAGAGTATTAACATTTAATGACATTTTAATAATAAGTTAAATTTGTACCACTGTAGTTGAGGTCAAGAAAAATATTCCTGCCACGGTTATACAATTATTTGACAGAGTATTAACACTTAATGACAAATTCAATTTGTACCACTGAAAAGAAATTGGAAAAGATAGAAAATAAATATTTGTGTGTAAAAATTAAGTGGTTAGAAAAAAAATTATTGGAATCGGCTAAAATCGGTATCGGAAGGTAAAACTCAATGAAAAACTGGAAATCAGAATCGGCCTAGAAAATTGTAATCGGTGCATCTCTACTAATGAAACAATAAAATCCACAGACAATACATTACAGACAAAATCAAAATATTATTAGGTAATGTAAGGCCTAGCCTAATAGGAAATAAATGGATACTAACATTGGGTTCTTCTTTCAAGAAACAATTCTCAATGAATAACCATCTTTACAAGATGTAGCCACAAAGAGTAAAAAATACTTTTGCTTCCAAGGCTAGAGAGGTGTAAGCCTTTTTACAGTCTACTAAACATACCTGCTGATAGAGAGTGCCTCACAGGAAGGGGGAAGGCTGCAGTTGATGGAAGGCTTGCAGGTGGAAGGTGGTTCTCAGGTGAAAGGTGGCTCGCTGGTGGAAGGTGGCTCGCTGGTGGAAGGTGGCTCGCTGGTGGAAGGTGGCTCGCTGGTGGATGGCGACTCGGTGGTGGAAGGTGGCTCGCTGGTGGATGGCGACTCGGTGGAAGGTTGCTCGCTGGTGGAAGGTGGCTCGCTGGTGGAAGGTGGCTCGCTGGTGGAAGGTGGCTCGCTGGTGGATGGCGACTCGGTGGCTCGCTGGTGGATGGCGACTCGGTGGAAGGTGGCTCGCTGGTGGAAGGTGGCTCGCTGGTGGAAGACGGCTCGCTGGTGGAAGGTGGCTCGCTGGTGGAAGGTGGCTCGCTGGTGGATGGCGACTCGGTGGAAGGCGGCTCGCTGGTGGAAGGTGGCTCGCTGGTGGAAGGTGGCTCGCTGGTGGAAGGTGGCTCGCTGGTGGATGGCGACTCGGTGGAAGGTGGCTTGCTGGTGGAAGATGGCTCGCTGGTGGAAGACGACTCGCTGGTGGAAGGTGGCTCGCTGGTGGAAGACGGCTCGCTGGTGGAAGGTGGAAGACGGCTCGCTGGTGGAAGGTGGCTCGCTGGTGGAAGGTGGCTCGCTGGTGGATGGCGACTCGGTGGAAGGTGGCTCGCTGGTGGAAGATGGCTCGCTGGTGGAAGACGACTCGCTGGTGGAAGGTGGCTCGCTGGTGGAAGACGGCTCGCTGGTGGAAGGTGGCTCGCTGGTGGAAGGTGGCTCGCTGGTGGAAGGTGGCTCGCTGGTGGAAGGTGGCTCGCTGGTGGAAGGTGGCTCGCTGGTGGAAGGTGGCTCGCTGGTGGAAGGTGGCTCGCTGGTGGAAGGTGGCTCGCTGGTGGAAGGTGGCTCGCTGGTGGATGGCGACTCGGTGGAAGGTGGCTCGCTGGTGGAAGGTGGCTCGCTGGTGGAAGGTGGCTCGCTGGTGGAAGGTGGCTCGCTGGTGGAAGGTGGCTCGCTGGTGGAAGGTGGCTCGGTGGCTCGCTGGTGGATGGCGACTCGGTGGAAGGTGGCTCGCTGGTGGAAGGTGGCTCGCTGGTGGAAGGTGGCTCGGTGGAAGGTGGCTCGCGTGGAAGGTGGCTCGCTGGTGGATGGCGACTCGGTGGAAGGTGGCTCGCTGGTGGAAGGTGGCTCGCTGGTGGATGGTGACTCGGTGGAAGGTGGCTCGCTGGTGGAAGGTGGCTCGCTGGTGGATGGTGACTCGGTGGAAGGTGGCTCGCTGGTAGAAGACGGCTCGCTGGTGGAAGACGGCTCGCTGGTGGAAGACGGCTCGCTGGTGGAAGGTGGCTCGCTGGTGGAAGGTGGCTCGCTGGTGGAAGGTGGCTCGCTGGTGGAAGGTGGCTCGCTGGTGGAAGGTGGCTCGCTGGTGGAAGGTGGCTCGCTGGTGGATGGCGACTCGGTGGAAGGTGGCTCGCTGGTGGAAGGTGGCTCGCTGGTGGATGGCGACTCGGTGGAAGGTGGCTCGCTGGTGGAAGGTGGCTCGCTGGTGGATGGTGGCTCGCTGGTGGATGGTGGCTCGCTGGTGGAAGGTGGCTCGCTGGTGGAAGGTGGTTCGCTGGTGGATGGCGACTCGGTGGAAGGTGGCTCGCTGGTGGAAGGTGGCTCGCTGGTGGAAGGTGGCTCGCTGGTGGATGGCGACTCGGTGGAAGGTGGCTCGCTGGAGAAGGTGGCTCGCTGGTGGAAGGTGGCTCGCTGGTGGATGGCGACTCGGTGGAAGGTGGCTCGCTGGTGGAAGGTGGCTCACTGGTGGATGGCGACTCGGTGGAAGGTGGCTCGCTGGTGGAAGGTGGCTCGCTGGTGGAAGGTGGCTCGCTGGTGGATGGCGGCTCGCTGGTGGATGGCGACTCGGTGGAAGGTGGCTCGCTGGTGGAAGGTGGCTCGCTGGTGGAAGGTGGCTCGCTGGTGGAAGGTGGCTCGCTGGTGGATGGCGACTCGGTGGAAGGTGGCTCGCTGGTGGAAGGTGGCTCGCTGGAAGACGGCTCGCTGGTGGAAGGTAGCTCGCTGGTGGAAGACGGCTTGCTGGTGGAAGGTGGCTCGCTGGTGGAACAGTGACAGATTTGAGGAGTTGCAAGTGCCTAATTGAGGTTGTACTGCGAATGTGAATGTAAGATTAACTGCAAATATATATTACAATTTTGTGCGTGTCATTGTATTTCTGTGAATGGCATTTTACACATCTGTGACTACTTGTCTGCAGCTTCAAATGCAGAATTTTTGACTTTTGTCTGCGAGTGCAAATTTCAACATTCAACCTCAGATTTATATTTGACAGGTTTTCACATTGGAGCTGTGAGTGTAAATGTTCACGTACAAGTATGAATATTTATTGTGCGAGTTCTCAAATTCACATCTACGTGCTCTCGAGTTTTGATACTCTTTTACCTTCATAGAGTAGTGAGTGAGTGAATGAATGAGAGAGTGGTGATTAACCCTCTGGGGTCTGAGGGGTTTTTGGGGCCCTTGAGAGGTTTTGACATGCCCTGACATTTGTGCTTATTTCAGCTACTTACAACATACCTTTGGCCAACACATAATTATGCTGTATTGCAGCACAAACTCTGCTACAATAATATGTGAGCAAAATGGAAGTTACATGTTTGCATTTTATAGAAAAAAAATATTATGCGTGGTTAGTAAGTTTTGGGAAAAAATTTGTCACTGCAATGAATAGTTTGGCACAAGACTTTTGAGTTAACATTCTTGTAGGCTAGAATGTTTACTACAAAATGATGTGAAAATCATTCTGATCACTCTTTCACAAAACAACAATATAATGATTTAAACTTTGCAAGTCAGTTTTTGTGCCAGTACTGCTTTATGCGTAGGGGTGTTGATGGCCATGAATATGAATGAGGGGAGACAATAGACACTCCCCCATCCATGGCTAATGCCCCCATCAAGGTGCTGTGAGGCAGAGAGGATGAACTATCCGTGAATCTGATGAGAAACTGCGTGTTTTCATCATGGCATTGATCGGAGGGCGTGTGCGATGCGTATAGATCACCTCAACTATTAGCATGTGAATAGCGCCGGGGGGCGTGGCGGCATCAGCTCATTAAAAATAATGAAGAGAGAACGAAAAACTGTGCCTCTCCTTGGTTTCAAACGGATTACATAAACTAAGAATATGTGTTTTTTATTATAAATTACTTCATTTAAAAGAAGAGAATTCTAGCTTCATAAAGACAAATGTCTCGTTCCTGAGTGACAAGTATTCGCTGAGTTACAGTTCATTTTCGGACGCGTTTCAGAATGGACTTCCCTGACAGAGAGAAGGCAGAACTCGCATCATGTTTATTTTTCTTTATTTGGCGAAAGACACAACACTTTGTTTTTATTGTGAGTATACACAAAAAAAATAGAAACTTATCTGGATCGAATGATGTAAAACACTTAAATGTAAGATCAAAACCAACAAAGTATTTTGAATCTCTTTTGCACTGATAAGAAAAAAAGCGAGCAGATCACGCCGGCGTGATTGCCGACCCCAGGGGGTTAAGTAAAGTGAAAGGCATCTATATATAATACTTACGAGCTATTATGGCCTTGGTTGCCATCTCGCTGAATTTCTTTTTGTTATTCATCCCCTTCCAATTGATTGATTTTGCTACACTGTCAGCAAAAATGTGTGCCAAAATGTTAAAAATGATGTGCTTGGTATCTCTTCCACCAATGGAGGCCAGCATTCCCACCTGTGGAAACGAGACTAAATTAGTGAGAAGTAAGAGATTGATAAATGATAGAGAGGTATCTGCAACATAGCAATGAGTGTGTGACATATCTCATGTCATGAATTACATCTTGATGGAATGAGCTTTCAGGTTTATATGGTTGAATCAGTTTTCCCTTAATGGGACAGGCTAAAATGTGTTAGCTGTAACCCTTCATCTAAATCCATAAAATCCCATTCATTCCAATGGGAAAATGTATTTTGAAGGCAAATATATTAAATTGCCCAATATCACCGGTCACCCTCCCAAATCTTATTGAGATACCCCTTGACAAAAAAAGCATGAATAATAATGTGTTAGTGGACTAAGTACCAAGTGCTGTTTTTTGGCTGTGTTGCCTGGGTTTTTCAACCACCCTTCAAAGTGATCAACCTCCTCGAGGGAGGCTAGGGGCAAGGAGATCTCATCCGGCATCTCCACAACAGGCTCAGCGGCTGCCATTCTGGCCATGATCACGCTCAAATTTATTGACAGCTGATTCATCTGTTGCTTCATGGTCTCCATTAATGTCAGCATGTGGAGATCAGCAGCTACAAAAACAACACCAAATTGAAAGACATGATATGAATTCTAAATGTAGCAAAAGCTGACAACACAGAAAATATTGTACATACTGTAGTTGAATTGAAATCATTTTTTAGAAGCATTGTTATAACATTGGTTTTAATATCTCTGAGAGTTTCTCAATGTTAAAATTATCCGTATTGGTTTTGTTGATATGGTTCATGTGATTCAACATTGTGTAAGCATATGTTACGTTGTTAATGCTATGTTGCTATGTCTGCGCAATAATTCGCTTCCGTGTACAGATGATTGGGTCCTTCCCAGAACGCCCCATATTCAGACTGGGCATAAATACTTCCGTGGCTCTTTCTCTGTAGCTAGTTACCAAACCATCGGAGGACATCCCGGGAGGTGGATGGGGTAGAGACAGATCTGTGTAGGTCTGAGATGAACAGTCATAAGGAGATCGGAATAACTGCTGAGGAGGTGTAGAAAATGAGGTGGGCCTTGAGGGGGAGCGTGGTAGTGGAGGCGGAGAACAGGAGGATGGCTCTGGAGGGGGTGGTAGTGGAGGTTGGGCGAAGTAGGATGGCCCTGGAGCTGGTTGGTTGCTAAACAATAATCATAAACATAAGGGAAGGGTTATAATGGAAATATATTAGTGACATTTGGAACAGAAGAGTTCTGAAAAAAACTGCAATTTAATAGTTTAACAATTGATTTTCACAGTATGACAAATACTGGTTATATTTACCATCGTAACGTTAATGAGGGTCCTGAAGATGGCCGATGTTGATTCGATGGTGTTGGTGCCTTCTTGGGTGCAGGCTCTCTGTCACTGTCTTCAGTATCACCATAATGATGCCTAATTTTTAGGAGAGACTTAGACTGACGCTTGCACTTTCACACGGAACACACACAAAACTACATAAATCACATCACTTGGCACTTGCACTTTCACACACTAGCACCTCTTACACCTAGAGCTGCACGATTCTGGCTAAAATGAGAATCAAAATTTTTTTGCTTGGAATAAAGATCACGATTCTCTCACGATTCTGAAAAGATTCATTATTTTAAAGATCTACAAACCATGAACATTAGGTTACCAAACAAGATAGAAACAAAATAAGACATAATACTCTTTGCTTCAGTCAAATTTAAACAAATGCAGTAAACCAAAATTTGAACATTCAAATGCTAATTCAGTACATGTCTTACACTAGTATTTCTATGTACGTGACAAATAAAATCCTTGTATCCTTGTATTATATCCATTTAAACCTGACAAATATCATAAACATGATTCTCTCTTACATAGGTTTAGGTGTTCTTTTGCCTCGACCAACTTCCTCATTTTCATCATCAGAGTCTAGCTCCGATGTGTCACATATCAGTGACTGTTTCATCCCTTGCCAGGCTGACAGGATGTCACCTAAAATAACATTTACATAGGTAAATCACCGGCATTGATCTTGACTCGAGATATTAACAAAATAGTAACTGTTGGTTATCGGGAGACACAGTAAAAGGTAATAATAACAACTCAAAAATGTATACCATATGTCTTCAATAGTCTGACAGGATGCATCGACCTCGGCAAAATTCACAGCTTTGTTGATCCTCTCATTGCTTGTGTAATTTGGCCAGAAAGTAAAACCGTCATTGTACCATGATTGAGGCACAACAGACACAGACTTCTTGCCATCAAAATATTGCACAACACAGAACATTCTTTAGAGAGAGAGAGAGAGAGAGAGAGAGAGAGAGAAAGAACGAAAGAAAACAGCATTAGCCATTTACCATGCCTGAAAAAAGCATTCTTCAGCCCCCTGAAAATAATCAGGTTTAAAGTATGAATGGTGAGTACTTTTAATAAACTCTGTATATTGCTGCTGTGTCTGTTGTGTATGCATTTTTATTAACAAAATACATTTTACTGATGTCATGAAAGTGTACTTACATGTACATAAAAAATTTATGTAACGTAGAAGATGATGCTTAAGAAACTAAAATCTAACCACAACTAAGAACAGACTATCAGCTGTAATACCACCCTACCCAAAATTAAAAAATAGAATTTATAAAACATCTGATTAAACAACTGATCCTAATTCAAAAACAGCAAACTACTTTATCATTTCACAGAATGTAGAATTGGTATGGATGCAAAACCTCTTCTATGGGGGAGTAATACACATTTGTATGCAACTGCACACACTTTGGCATACAGTACATGCATTGTTCTGATAATTGAGAGACACTGTAGATATTCAGAAAGTCTGAACTGAATGGATAGGTAAAGAAGATGGACTTATCAGAAAACCTTCTATAAACTAAATAGATGCCATCATGACACTCAACAATATTGTCAATTTTACAAATGTCACCAGCTATGGCAAATACGTTATTTCCTGTTGAGACTTTGATAGTCCACTGGTTAGAAACCATTTGGCTGTACTGCCCTTTAACCTTTCTAGAGGCAAGCTCATTTGGAACTGGTCCAACTAAATGTGGCTTTTTCAAAGAGACCGGTGTTCTGTGACTGTCAATTATTTGATTCTGTTGATTTTGCTCAGACCATCAACGTAGCATTTGGGCGAGGGGGTTTTGGGGTTTTCTGACAAGTTTCTTGAGTTTCGGCAAGTGGTTTTCATACGGGAAAGCTGATATATTGTCGAGACAACCATGCTGTCTCACCTCTTGGGCTAAGTGTACTAGTGAATGCACATTGTACACAATTGCCTCCTTGCCATATATTTCGCCAAAATGCGTCACAAACATATGGAGCAATCTTTCGGCATACTGCCAGTGCATCGAGGACAAGGTTGGGCTGACTAAAATGGCAATGCTGGAAAACAGCAGCATAAAATTCTTGTAAATATTTGTGTCCAAGTATGAAGGCAGAATGACAGGTCCAATGTACAACAAAAACATCCTTAATTCCGTTGCCTTCCACCTGTCAATGTCCCTCAATGCTCTGGGTTTTCTTGCAAATTCCAAAGGAATATAGTTGCGCAAGCCTGTTAAACTGTCAGACATCCGGTCAACAATCGAAGCAGGTAAACAGAATCTGAGAGGTCCTCTAAACCAAATGTTCAGAAGCTTCCTAACGACACCTAAACAAACAGAATGAATATAATCACCTGGAAACTGAGATATCATCCCTACGTTCAACCCCTGGAAAGGGTTAGGGCCCTGGTGATGTTCATTATGTTTTTGGGAAAATTATTAATCTGTCCTGAGTGGGCAAGAGACTAAGGGAAAGGTCATTCTGCCAGATAGATACTCTCCTTTCTGGGCACATTTATCACATCCAAAATATCCATTGTGACTCTTAATGTTTTTTTATAAAAGCCCGGGCAGGTGTATCACATATGACAGAATCTAACTTAACAAAAATCCTTTTGCCTTCAAAGTCAATACCACTCTCCAACTCTTTCAACTCAGAAACAAAATCTTCCAAAAAGACTTCCGCTGGCTTTGGTTTATGTGGTCCACAGAACAATGCAATCACAACAGGTTCTTTAATTGGAAAACTTAGTAAACATCCCAAAATTGGCCACACCTGAATCCCACTACTCTTGAATAAGGGCAATCCATCAATATTGACTTGGAGTTTTAGTGTGCAGCCATCTGCAACTGACTCAAACACCTGTCATAGCTTCTGCTTAAAGGAGGACAGGATGCCAATATAGTAATAGAGTCCTTCACATTTTTTTTCTATGCTATACGTGATTCTGGTCTTAAGGAGGGTTCTGGCATCCTTTGGCAGGTCAGGAGGATGGAGTCTCAGCAGGCCAAGAAGAGCTGTAAGAGCCACCAGGTAAACTCCAAAAGTTAACGCCCAGTTGGGTAGACTATCACCAAGGTTAAGGGTCTGATCTGTTTCATCAGAATCTTGGTCTGAGTGAGACTCCTCCTCAGATCCAAGCAGGTCCATCCTAAAGGACTGCTCGTGGGATGTGTCCCCCTCTCCAATGTCCTCCTCTATCATCTGTTCATTTCCAATCTCCTCTCTCTCCTCCATGTTACCCTGCATATTTTCCAAGACTGTCTCTGCTACTCTTTCCCTACATCCAGGCTGTCCTTCCACTACATTGTCCCCACTACAACACTGGGAAGCAAAATTTTCGTTGTGCATATCCTTAAATTCTCTACGCGCTCTCCATCTAATGGCGGCCCCAGAGAGTAGTGTTTCTCTTGAATCCATCGCTCGCGAGCTGTTGAAAAAAAATCCTTAATCGAGAGTACACGTGTGGTGGAGACCATGTGTCAAGTGCAAAAACATTGAAAATAACAGACAACTTACATTGCAGTTTGCAAAGAGGGCAGGACCCGGACAAAACCTAAAGGGCATAGTACAGAGAAATGAGAGACAAATTATTTTTTATCTACACAAAAGATGAATCTCTTAGACCTTGGTAAATGCTGACAGCTACTGTCAGAAATCTGTATAGTGTAATGCAAGTAAAAAAAAAAAGCTTAGAAATGATTGTAGCTCAGGCCTATTGTATTTGTAATTATATTGGGGAGCAGGTACATCATACCATGCAGTGCATTACATTGCATTAGTCGTATTTTGAAGTGTATCTTACATGTAAATACCATTGGTTAAGGGTATGCGGATTAGTCTGAAGCTGTCAAGAACATGGGTCATATGTGACCTGGAAGCACTTCCCAACGTGATAGTGAAGTTGCTATTAAATTATTTTTTCATTGTGTTCACATATTAGATGGAGAAATAATTACAGAGGGATTTATGGATATCTACTTTTGTTATCCTGTAAATCAGAATATACTGTCAATAGCCTTAAAAAAAATGTCGCCATGTTTTTGGGAATAAAATGTTATATAAATCAGGCTAGGAATAATATATTTACAAATCCCTCTGTAAATGTCTTAATATAACTAGGTACAAGACTGCAAAGTTAGGTGTAGGTGCAACTGAAGTGGAGATTTCGGACTTGGAGAGAAAAGCCATTTTGAGAAAACGGGCAGCAGAAATTTGCATCAGCCAATGAGATTGCACATTTAGAGTTAACTTCCCCCCGACAGCACTGTACATGGGAGAGAGAGAGAGAGATTTTTTTATTTTTTTTGCTTGTTTTGGTTTTTTACATAGATGATTTCTAAATCATTCATATTTTATTTATTAATCTTTGTTTATTTTAATATTATTGTTTTATGCTATCAGTATTATTACTTTCTGTACTAAAAGTTCTAAATCATTCTCTATGTTGTTTTGATGCTTTGGCAATACAAAATGTATTTTTTTTGTCATGCCAATAAAGCTTTCTGAATTGAATTGAATTGAGAGAGCTTTCTAACGGTGTGATGATGAGTGGGTGTGTGATGATGAGTGGGTGCAGGCAGAGATTGCGGAGCAGCGGGATGATGGAGAACGTAACTTTTGTTGAATTTAGGAGAAATCTACAGACGTACAAAGTAAAATAAAGACCTAAATATGTATTTTGGACTTTTTTTCACCACAAGTCTGAAAGAAGACATGCTATTGAAGACTAATATCCCAAAATCTCAAAATTGACCAGTGAAAAAAAACCTGTTTTTGCCTGTCGTGTCTTGCCTTAAGAGGATTTAATATTTCCAATTTATGTATTAAATTATGATTAGTTTTACTATATTATTATTATTATTATGGTCTGAGGGAAGGCCAACTTTTATTGTTAAATTGATAGGCTATATTATAATTAATTTGCCACGCAATGATTATTACAGTGTTCGGACATATTATTTATAGATAATATAAATAATATTATTAATCACTGCATAACAGACACGCTGCGAGGATATAACGTTAAGCTTGCTTAGGCTGAAAATGATCTAAAAACATTTAGGTCGATTATACAATGAATTATAGGCCTATAATTAAAGTTATTAACAGTCTATAAATAATATGTCCAAACACTGTAATAATCATCAATGGAAATTAAAAACCGCTTTATAGGCTATTTCACAAACAGCTTGTTTAACAAATAAAAGAGGCACATCGCAGTGGCTTAGAAGACGTAATATGGTTTATCCATTTTGCAAAACGAACTGGAGGTAGGCAACAGTAATTTGCAGGTAGTTTGATAACGTATCGACATATCACTGTACAGCCGGTATAATACAGTGAGACTTGATATGTTACTGACGTCGAACTAGCGCTATGGGTATACGATTTTGCAGCTAACACACAATGGACACGATATTCAGCAATTTTGGTGAATAATAAGCAAATATCACCGATTCAGCCTTAAAGCCTATGTTCACATTAGTTGTGGATGTTTAAAAGAACCTACCAGCTAACGTTAACCGTCTAGGCTATACTTGTCTGACACGTCTTACGCCGGTTTCACACTGCATGCGCTAGAAGAGCGTCAGCAGCGCATGAGCAGTGCGTACAGTGAGCGGAAGCAGGACACGCTGCCAGTGTGTTTGCTTCCACACTGGCAGCGTTTGACACGCGAAACTGAACCGCGGCGTGTGTAGCTACAGACAGAGTAACCTACTCTATAATGGGTAAGTTGGCATTGCTTTATTTTGTTTTCAAATATATTTAAGAGAAAAGACTTGTCAAGAAGCTTATTTTATTAATATATTATAGCTTAACATTTGGTTCATCTTTGTTTTTGTTGACTTTGTTTACCGTGTAGTGCGAGTTGTTGATAGAAGGAAGGCCATTGCGCTGTATTTTAAGAAGACTACGGAAAAGACGCAGACTTTGGGTTCACTCCATGAACCGACGAAGGAGAGAATATGGTGCATATTACCATCTTGTCGCTGAACTCCGCCTTGACCGTGACCGCCACCTAAACTACTTCAGGATGAATGCAGAGCAAATGGATCACATTCTTTCCCTGATTGGAGGCCAACTAACAAGGCAAACAACAAACTACAGGCAGTCTATTGAACCCAAGCAGCGACTTGCAGTTACACTGAGGTAAATATTAGGCCATTGTATGTATTTTTAAATATTAATGAATAAATGTATTTTGCTTCAATTAAGTTAAAATATGTATTGCACTAGTTTCATGCTTCAAATAAATATATTTGACTTGGGTAAATGAACTAAAAAAGGTTTATGAAGTATATTGAACCAATATCTCAACAAAGTCATGCATAAAATTATTATGAACATAGGCTACATGCTTAACAACATGAACAATACAAAAAATAATAATTGAAACTGCTAAACTATTTACAACAAATGGTTGGATTAAGTAAAAAATAAATAAAAAAACCTTTTGGAATGCTAAACAATCTACTACAGTCGATGGTAAGTGCTGGAATGTTTTTCAGGCATGGTGGACATTGGCAGAGGAGTGACTTGGTGGGGGTGATGGTGGGTTAGTTCCTCATGGTAGGGTGTGGGGTGAATAGGCTGAAATCCAGATAGTGGGTGCTGGCTTCCTCTGCTAGGGAACACTGTGTGTGATGCTGTCGCTTGTTGCCTCTGAACCTCATCTTCTAACTCCAGGTCAGCCAGGTAGGTCATTATCTGTATTTGTGCCCTGGAACGGTTTCTGGGAAGCAACCGATTCAGTTTCGGAATTAAACTGAGGGCAAAATAATATATTTCATCCTCCTGTGTGGGGATATTTGGTGGTACAGGTGTAGTGGGTTGTGTTATTGTGTCCAATAACTGTTGCTCTGTTGTATTTGGGGAAACCGTTCTTCTCCGCTTCTGTCTGTCTTGTTGAAGGGTGGGGGTAGGGGTGTCAGCTCTGTGAGTTGTTATTTGTGGTGTGGAGGTGCTAGGCAGTGGTGTGGGGGGTAACCGATCTTTCGTCTGCCAGTAAGGGCGCTGCAGGCCTCTGTATGGCAGGAAGGGGACTAATCTGCTGCCAAATCACAGTTGTGCTGACACAACAGTGCCCCTTGTGGTGTGATACTCTTGTGGTGTTTATTGATTATTATTTTTTAATGATCATGCTTGCACATAAGTTGGATTATATTGCACATTTGCCCAAAATTACAGTAGGTAACATGGAAGAAAATGGAAGCACTTTGGAAAAAAATCCGCTTTTACCACTTTTAAGAATATAGTGTTAAAATAGACAAAAAAACCCTTTTCTAAGCTGACAACCTGGCTAGAACACATGTTGAGGGGTTAAATATTAATACTGGATAGGTTATATACTTGTACCAAAAAGTGTCCGACAAAGTTTGAATATCAGTTTTGGCCCCCTGACTACCAGCTGCATGTCATTTGGCTCAAATCCTCCATCTCAGTGCTACTAGTAGCCAGTGATACATTTTGAAAAATAAAACTTGTGTTTTGCTTAAATATCTGATTCTTCTGCAATTACAAAACACCATTTTGGCTGTTTATAGCATTATCTCTTTTAATGTGATAAATACACAACATAATAATTTTAACTATGTATTGGTATGTCATTTACGGTGGTGTAAAGTGCTGGAAAAAGTTTTAAAATGAACCTTTAAAGTGCTTGAATTTGATTTGGGATGGGGGGGGGGGGGGGGGGTGTAGTGAACATTTTAAGGATGTGTAGTGCAAATATCTTTATATTATATAATTATAATTCCATTTTAGTTAACTTTCTTTCCAGTGCAAAACAATAGTACATAAAAAACTGCTAATAAAGAAAATATAAAATATATATTTTATATATATTACCTGTTTTTTTTTATGTATTATTGTTTTGCACTGGAAAGGAAATATTACACTCAAATAATGCATTCAAGCAATACAACACCTGTATATATGCACAAGGAAAATGGCTAATGTAGTTTTTCACCACAAATTCTGCTGTTAAACACAATTAAGTTGAAATGATGCAGGTTCAAGGGTTCAGGAGAAGCAAATATTATATATATGCACAAGGAAAATCTCACAGAAACAAATAAACCTCCAGACTAAGCACATTGTGCAGCTATTTCCCATTCAATTCTATATTTTTGTGCTCTTTTTCGCCGGCTGCTTGGAAGTAACGTTAGTCATTTTTACATTTCCCGCTGTTGTCACTTGTCATCATCGTTGCTACGATACATGACTCACAATGACTGAAACGACCAATTAAAAAGGGCATTCTCTGATGATGTTAAAAACGCGACGCTGATCATAGACAAACGGGGAGAAATTAGTATCTACCGCACTCACCGTCTGTTTTTTTTCTTATCATAGCCTACAAATGTCTTCGTTCATAGTCTGACATATATTAGAAGCTATGTGTGTGTCTGTCACGGATTTGCACCTAATTGATTCTCAAAAATACGGAACAAAGTGCGTTCCGTATCGGTTCAATACGGAACAAGACTTTTATGTGTCAAATACGGGACGATTCCGTATTATACGGAACGGTTGGCAACCCTATAGACAGTCCCAGGTCCAACAGTTTACACTCCCGTCTGTGAGGGAGGATAGTGTTGAACGCCGAGCAATAATCCACAAAAAGGAGCCAAGCTTAGTTCGTAATGTTGAGATTCAATCCAAACGGACTCTATATTTGACTCCAATAAAAACTAGTGCTGTCAATTGATATTGTCAATTGATTTATCTTGCACCCTTATGTTAAAGTTGTGATATTTTTATTGTAATACTCTCACTAATAACAGTACTGATGTCTTTATTACATGGATTTTTTTTCTTCTCAATTTTCTTCTCAGATTTTTCCTGCTCTGCTAAAATTCACACACACAAAAAAAGTTGGTTTATATTGTTTTTAGCCCATGTAACCTTGCAAACAGTGCTTTAAGATTTTCAGGTTGGTCTAACAGGTAAATATACCATCCATCCATCCATCCATCTTCTTCCGCTTATCCGGGGCCGGGTCGCGGGGGCAGCAGTCTAAGCAGAGATGCCCAGACTTCCCTCTCCCTAGCCACTTCCTCCAGCTCTTCCGGGGGGACTCCGAGGCGTTCCCAGGCCAGCCGGGAGACATAGTCTCTCCAGCGTGTCCTAGGTCTTCCCCGGGGTCTCCTCCCGGTGGGACGCGCCCGGAACACCTTCCCGGGAAGGCGTCCAGGAGGCATCCGGAACAGATGCCCGAGCCACCTCAGCTGACCCCTCTCGATGTGGAGAAGCAGCGGCTCTACTCTGAGCTCCTCCCGAGTGACCGAGCTCCTCACCCTATCTCGAAGGGATCGCCCAGCCACCCTGCGGAGAAAGCTCATTTCGGCCGCCTGTATCCGGGATCTTGTTCTTTCGGTCATGACCCAAAGCTCATGACCATAGGTGAGAGTAGGAACGTAGATTGACCGGTAAATCGAGAGCTTCGCCTTGCGGCTCAGCTCTTTCTTCACCACGACAGACCGGTACATCGACCGCATTACTGCAGAAGCTGCACCGATCCGTCTGTCAATCTCCCGTTCCATCCTTCCCTCACTCGTGAACAAAATCCCAAGATACTTAAACTCCTCCACTTGAGGTAGGAACTCTCCACCAACCTGAAGTAGGCAAGCCACCTTTTTCCGACTGAGGACCATGGCCTCGGATTTGGAGGTGCTGATTCTCATCCCAGCCGCTTCACACTCGGCTGCAAACCGTCCTAGTGCATGCTGAAGGTCCTGGTCTGAAGGGGCCAACACGACAACATCATCTGCAAAGAGCAGAGACGAAATCGTGTTGTTCCCAAACCCGACACCCTCCGGCCCCTGGCTGCGCCTAGAAATTCTGTCCATAAAAATTATGAACAGAACCGGCGACAAAGGGCAGCCCTGCCGGAGTCCAACATGCACCGGGAAGAAGTCTGACTTACTGCCGGCAATGCGAACCAAGCTCCTGCTTCGGTCGTACAGGGACCGGACAGCCCTTAGCAAAGGACCCCGGACCCCATACTCCCGGAGCACCCTCCACAGGCCGTCACGAGGGACACAGTCGAATGCCTTCTCCAAATCCACAAAGCACATGTGGATTGGTTGGGCAAACTCCCATGAATCCTCCAGCACCCTGTAGAGGGTATAGAGCTGGTCCAGTGTTCCACGGCCCGGACGAAAACCGCATTGTTCCTCCTGAATCCGAGGTTCTACTATCGGCCGTATTCTCCTCTCCAGTACCCTGGCATAGACTTTCCCAGGGAGGCTGAGAAGTGTGATCCCCCTGTAGTTAGAACACACCCTCCGGTCCCCCTTCTTAAAAAGAGGGACCACCACCCCGGTCTGCCATCCCAGAGGCACTGTCCCCGACCGCCACGCGATGCTGCAGAGACGTGTCAACCAAGACAGCCCCACAACATCCAGAGACTTGAGGTACTCGGGGCGGATCTCATCCACCCCCGGCGCCTTGCCACCGAGGAGTTTCTTGACTACCTCGGTGACTTCAGCTTGGGTGATGGACGAGTCCACCCCTGAGCCCTCAGCCTCTGCTTCCTCAATGGAAGACGTGACGGCGGGATTGAGGAGATCCTCGAAGTATTCCTTCCACCGTCCGACGACATCCCCAGTTGAGGTCAACAGCTGCCCACCTCCACTGTAAACAGCGGTGGTAGGGCACTGCTTTCCTCTCCTGAGGCGCCGGACGGTTTGCCAGAATCTCTTCGAGGCCAGCCGATAGTCCTTTTCCATGGCCTCACCGAACTCCTCCCAGGCCCGAGTTTTTGCCTCCACAACCACCCGGGTTGTGGAGGCAAATATACAGGTAAATATACAGAAATTGAATTATATCTATATGCCAGCCTGGTCTCATTTGAAATGCATACCTGTGGCAAAATTTTTGCTAAATAAGTTGTGTTGTGAACGTTTCATGACAATGTCAAAGTTAAATATAAAGTGAGTGATGCTAAAAGCGTGTTTTCTACCCAATGGTACATATTTTGTGGCGCTGCAAAAAAAGTGTACAGATGTACGTATTAATCAAGTGGCAACCTCCCTGTCTCTCTCTTGAAACCAACACGGAAGTGAATTAAACGGCAATTCATCGACTGGCCGCTTGAGGCTGGCTGCAGAAGTGAGTCAAATCTGTATCTCCCCCATGTTAAAATGCCCAACTTTACAGCAGAAAAAAACATGTTTACAGCCTGGTTCTCTATGTGGCTTTGGTCTAGACAGCTAATTTTGCCCTTCATAACAACTGTGAGGGGGGTGAATTTTTTTATAACTCACCCGTTTAGTTGATTAATATTTAAAGTTCTGCAAAATTAAGGGTGTGTCCACTTTTGAGTGACAGGTGGATTCCCAATGATGTCAATGCTAGCCGGTTAGCCGTAGCTTCACCTCAGCAAATTCCAGCTGCTGAACTTGCCATCTCTGCCGTGTTTGTGCTTTTCTTCGGGATTATTTCATATAATTTAATACACCCATTACTTCGCCCACGCCTTTGGATTCCGTCGTTGTCGTCGAGTATCGTTGGAGAGAACAACCAGCGCTGTGTTCCAGTTGTTTTCCTCTGTGAACATGCACTAATGGATGTCTGACAATTTTGTTGCTTATTGGAGTTTTCAGATTTAAAAACATCTATAGATATAAAGGCTCGTTCTGCGGTGCCGTTGCTCTGGAACAGATTATAACATGCTTATGTACTGTCAGATGAAATCCTGCAGGTGTCTGTGTTTCTCCGTCCATGCAATAAATGCACATCCTTGAATGAGCGCGGATTTCTAGCGCATTTACTTGAACTTCATAGGTAATATATCTATGGTTTGACCAATTTGAGATGTGGCCAAAATCAGAATTTAAAATGGACTGAATAATAAAGCTCTCTACGAACGTGACGAGCGATGCCGCGCTGACGGACCATAGACTGTAATAAAAGAGTGACTGACATGTAACATTATGCACATAATCACGGTCACACACACTCTCAGAGTAATATTGTAAAGTTACTGCATAATACATTTTCAACTAGCAGAATAGCTGTACAGAAATTGGCATTCTGATTTTAATCATCAACTGTCACTTTAGCGCGAGCCCCTGTGCAGTCTCAGACTTGGTACTGTGAGTAGCACATAGCATTAGCTCCCAAGCCTGCGCTAACCGTGGAGCTAACTTCATAACGTTGCTCTAGGTGGGCGTGGTTTGAGATAGCCAGGCTCCTCAGCTCCTTCTCTTTGCCCATATTCTGTTATCCGGGAGTGACGAGCGGTGACGCAAGGCCAAGATGGCGATGGCCGGCTCCGCCCACTTTAGGCTTCAAAAATGCTCTTCAGAAACCTACGGGTGACGTCACGGACACTACGTCCATATTTTTTTTAACAGTCTATGGTATTAATATACATATAAAAACCAGCTTTAATATATAAAGCTTTTAAAATAATTTAGCTTACATGTTTTCTTTTTAATTTTGGTTTTACCTGTCTGCCTGCCCAACTTGTTAGTTCCCTATCGAGGGAACTCGCGATGCGTCAATGACGCTTTGGGAACGCTTCTGCGTGATTGCGTCTGAAGCACTTATGTCAACTAGTCCAATGGCGAGAGTAGGCATCACGGGCGGGTGACGTGACGACCAGGAAAGGATAAAGGACATCCGGTTTAGAACCGCGCTAGCTTTTGTGCCTCAGCAAAGTGCTCTGTGTTATACTGTGTCTGTCTTATTTATTGTTGTCTGTCACTATTTCAGTCTCAAGCATAGATATTATGGCGAACAAACAACCTTAGGTCGTGTGTTTCTTCCTGCCCTCTGTCTCTACGGGTGGGGATACACACGATGTATGTGTTGTTTGTTTGGAACGGAGCATGTTCTGTCAGCGCTCGAGGGTGCTGACGAGCATTGCGAGTTATTATCGTACTCGCTCCGTTCCCGCTTGTCACTCATTGAGGAGGGTGTTCAGGCTCGCGTTCATCGCAGTATCGGCCCCGTGTTGCCGAGGCAGCACGGAAGTTGGTATTGCGGGGTTCGCAAATGGATCTTGCGGAGGGGTTAGAGACGGGCGCCGCCTTTTCTCTGCCTTTACCCGGGGGATCCAGCACTCTCTCTCTGGGATCGGAAGCCCGCGCCGCGGCTTCTTCCGCCCTGGTTAGAGAGCCCGGTGTTTTAGCAGTCTATCTCTGAGGAGGTAGAGGTGCTGAGCATCGATGCATGTTCACAAGCATAATATATATATGGACAGGAGTATGGGGAGCAAACAGCTTTGGATCGCGGATGTGTTGTTTGTTTGGGAGTGGAGAATGCACAGTCAGCTCTAGTAAAAGGGGACTGAGAGTGTTCATTCATAAATTCCCGATGTGTAACATTTGCATTATCGAGAATTTAGCTCTGCTCCCGATGGCTTTCTTCTCGAGGGAAGAAAGTCAATAAAGATTATTTGGCTCGGATCTCGCGTTTGCTGAGGCATCGCGTAGATTACGAGTCTGCAATAATAATAGTGGACTGGCTACGTTCATTCATGAACATTACCGACCTGTGTTCACTATCGGGAGTTTCCCCATGCTACTGTTTATTTAAAAGACTGCAATACGAATCCAGTGGTTATGCAAATGCAATGCATTGATTAAAGAGATACACAGTGTATTGCAAGCTAATAATTTATGATTATTTTATTGTATGTTGAAACTATTTTTATATATAAGCTATATAGCCTATAAATATATATTCAGCCTTTCATCCAGACTATATTATCTTGTCTGGTTGATTTTTTGCTGTTTGATTCTGAGGAATTAAATAAGTGGGCTGCATTTAAATTTGCTTATCTGACTTTCATTAGTTAGATTCATGCATAAGTTCAGCATTTCATCCAGACCGTGTAACTTGTCTGGTTGATCTTTTACATTTAATTTTGAGGAATTATATGGTATAATTATGTGCTGAGCATCGAGTTAAGGGAATTTAATATTCTCAATCTCCTGTGTGCAATGAGTTGGAGTTTATAACTTCGTAAATTGGGCTGCTGGGCGGAGCAGCACTAGCCATTAACAAACTCCTTGTACAGGCAGAGTGCCATTTCCTGTGCTCCCCCTCAGAAAGATTGGGGACCAGAATGGCATTCTCTACAGAAGGCTTTAAAGCAAAAGATGGATCTGAGGACTGTTTTTTCTGTGAAAAAGGCTTCGGCCAAGGTCCTGATGCCACTGGTGTCAGACCTCTGAGGGCAACCCCGACCGGGGTGGAGCGGTGTACACCTCAGTATACGGTGCCCGCCCCACCTCGGTGCCCTCAGGAGGCCGTTCTGCTAACCCCGTCACCCTTGGTGCCTCGGGGCGCAGCGGTCTCCAGCGAGCACATGGCTCAGTGTCATCACGACACTGTGTCAAACTCGCACCCTCTGAGGGGGGTTCAAAAACAGTCAGTTCGGTCGTTTCCTGCCAGGATGCTTCAGGTCACCGAAGTGGCTGTTACAATAACACCAGAGGCCAGTCTCGAGGGACTGGTACCCTTAGTAGATTTTCTGACAGAGTGGAAGAATCTGCCGAATATATCTCCATGGGTCCTGCAGATAATAGAGAGAGGTTTCAGAATCTAGTTTCTTTCTCCTCCACCTCGTTACAACGGGGTGCTACTCGCGTTAGTACATCCATAGCAGGCTCTGGTAATGGAGCAAGAAGTAGAGTCTCTATTAGCGAATGGAGCTATAGAGGAGGTGTACTCGCCTGACAGAGAATCGGGGTTTTACAGCCGCTACTTTATTCTTCCGAAAAAGGATGGGGGGTTGCGTCCCTTTTTAGATCTTCGTCTGTTGTATCGTGCAGTCATGAAATTCAAGTTCAAGATGCTCACTCTCAAGCAGATCGTGACTCAAATCAGATCCGAGGACTGGTTTGTCACGATAGATTTAAAAGGCGCTTACTTCCATCCATCCTCAACCAAGGAAGTTCCTGTGGTTTTCTTTTGGGGGCAAAGAATACCATTATCGGGTGCTTCCATTCGGTCTAGCTCTATCAGCCCGCATGTTCACGAAGTGTGTAGATGCAGCTCTGGCCCCGCCAGGCTGCAAGGCTACGCATTCTGAACTACATCGATGACTGGCTGATTCTGGCGGAATCAGAGCAGTTAGCGGTTCGGCATCGAGATGTCGTCCTCGCTCAGATGAAGAAATTGGGGTTGAGAGTCAATGCCAAGAAGAGTGTGCTTTCTCCATTACAGAGAACCACTTTCCTTGGTGTGGTATGGGATTCAGTCACGATGCGAGCCACACTATCGCCCGTTTGTGTAGCTGCTATCCTCACAGCCACAAAAGAGTTGAAGCTAGGCCAGTCACGCACTGTGAAACAGTTCGAGAAACTGTTGGGCCTCATGGCAGCAGTGTCCAATGTGATACCCTTTGGCCTGCTGTACATGAGACCCTTGCAGTGGTGGCTCAGAACCAGAGGGTTCTCCCCGAGGGGAAACCCACTTCATACGATCAAGATCACGCGGCGGTGTCTCCGCGCCTTGGTTATATGGAGGAAATACTGGTTCCTATCTCACTGAGCAGTCACGCATTATGAAACAGTTCGAGAAACTGTTGGGCCTCATGGCAGCAGCGTCCAATGTGATACCCTTTGGCCTACTGTACATGAGATCCTTGCAGTGGTGGCTCAGAACCAGAGGGTTCTCCCCAAGGGGAAACCCACTTCGTACGATCAAGATCACGCGGCGGTGTCTCCGCGCCTTGATTATATGGAGGAAATACTGGTTCTTTTCCCAGGTTCTGGTGTTGGGAGCTCTTTGCCATCGAGTTGCTATCTCGACAGATGCTTCCCTCACCGGCTGGGGAGCGGTAATGGGAGGCCGCTCATCCCAGGGCCTGTGGAGGAGTCATCATCTTTGTTGGCACATAAGTTGGCTAGAGATGATGGCAGTCTTCAATGCGTTGAGACTTTCCTCCAAGACCTGAGGGACCATCATGTGCTTGTCCGTACAGACAACACATCGGTGGTCTCTTACATAAATATGTAAAAGCAGACATCCTGTTGAGGCAGGGGCTGAGGCCCGGGGAACCTTTATCCTTTCCTGGTCGTCATGTCACCTGCCCGTGACGCCCACTCTCGCCATTGGACTAGTTGACATAAGTGCTTTAGACGCAATCACGCAGAAGCGTTCCCAAAGCGTCATTGACGCATCGTCTCGTTCCCTACTCAGGGAACGTCTCGGTTACGGATGTAACCCTCGTTCCCTGAGTAGGGAACGGAGACGTTACGTCGAATGACGACGAATGGGGTTCGCTTAGAAGCCTATCCTCTTCGAATATTAATAAAACGAGCCAATGGCAAGCAAATGCCATGGGTCTGCTGAATTTGCATAGCGTAACTCCGCCCCACTGTGTGGGTATATAAGGAAGTGAGCTGGCAACATGCAGATATGTTTCTTCGCTGAAGGAGCCAAGCTGAACTCAGGCTGTTCCAGCGGTACAGCGGAAGTGGCAGGAAGACGTAACGTCTCCGTTCCCTACTCAGGGAACGAGGGTTACATCCGTAACCGAGACGTTCCCTTTCGTTGTCACTTCGAGTTACGTCGAATGACGACGAATGGGGTTCCCAGTCCAATCACGCCACCTCGGCTGTCTTCCAGTGCCCTGCGTAAGTCTGAGCTCCCTGTCGTGAGACTAGCACGGACGAAGGACTCCTACTTAACACAGGAATACCAAGGTACACTGGGAAGCATATCACAGTGGAAATATGCAATCAGTGCCCGCCCGAAGGGGGGGGACTTAAGAAAACACATATGACCCCGAGGGGGGTGCATACGGAAACACTGGGGTGTCCAGCCCGTAGGGTGGAGTATTTCAACCCCAGGGGTGGCAGACTGGCTTGCCAAGGGAAAGACACATGCTCGAAGGAGGCTTACAGTGGAAATACACACGTGGGGGTCGCCCAGCGGGGGGAACCATGCACATGGTGGCACCTAGCCAACGCGAAAGCTGCCGGAGGCATAACTCTGGCGTTGACGTCAACAGCGCTGGAGGAACTCAGGGCTTATCAGGCTCACCTGAGGAGAATATCGCACGTATCCAGTCCGTGGAGTGGAATGGCGAGCAAGCGAAGACACCTGAGCGGGTCCTAGCACCGGCTGGTTGAAGCGAGTACTCGGGAGGACACTGGCTCCACTCGGAGATTATAGAATCTGGCGAATGTGTTGGGTGTCGCCCAGCCTGCAGCTCTGCAGATGTCTGTTAGCGAGGCGCCATGCGCTAGAGCCCAAGAGGAGGCCACACTCCGGGTGGAGTGGGCCGTCACACCAAGGGGGCATGGTCAACCTTGCTGCTGGTAAGCCAAAGCAATGGCGTCCACTATCCAGTGAGACAACCTATGCTTGGAGAGAGCCTTTCCCTTCAGCTTCCCACCATAACAGACAAGAGCTGATCTGAGGACCTGAAACATTGCGTTCTGTCTACGTAAGCACGGAGGGCGCGTACTGGACAGAGCAATGCCAAGGCTGGGTCTGCCTCCTCCAGGGGCAGCGCTTGCAGGTTCACCACCTGGTCCCGGAAGGGAGTGGTGGGAACCTTGGGCACATATCCAGGCCGGGGTCTCAGGATCACGTGAGAGAAGGCCGGCCCGAATTCCAGGCACGCTTCGTCTACAGAAAATGCGTGCAGGTCCCCTACCCTCTTGATGGAGGCCAATGCAACCAGGAGCGCTGTCTTGATTGACAGGAACTTAAGCTCCACTGATTGCAGAGGCTCAAAGGGAGCACTCTGCAGGGCAGTTAGAACCACTGAGAGGTCCCAAGAGGGAACGAGAGGAGGGCGAGGAGGATGTAGTCTCCTCGCTCCTCTCAGGAACCTGATGACCAGGTCGTGCTTTCCCATGGACTTACCTTCGACTGCGTCGTGATGTGCGGCGATAGCGGCAACATACACCTTCAGGGTGGAGGGAGACAGCTCTCGCTCCAACCCATCCTGCAGGAAGGAAAGCACGACACTGATCGGGCATGATCTGAGGTCTTCTGAGTGAGAAGACACCATGAGACGAAGAGGTTCCACTTCGACGCGTAGGCATGCCTAGTGGACGACGCTCTAGCGGAAGTGATGGTAGCCACCACCGCTGGTGGTAGGGTACTCAAACCTGCCTCGTCCCGTCCAGGAGCCACACGTGGAGGTTCCAGAGATCGGGACGAGGGTGCCAAGGGGAGCCCCGTCCCTGAGAAAGGAGGTCCTTCCTCAGAGGAATTGGCCAGGGAGGAGCTGTCGCGAGGAGTACAAGTTTGGAGAACCAGGTTCGGGTGGACCAGTGCGGCGCAACCAATATGACCTGCTCCTCGTCCTCCCTGATCTTGCACAGGGTCTGTGCAAGAAGGCTCACTGGGGAACGCATACTTGCGGAGGCCCCGGGGCCAGCTGTGCGCCAGAGCGTCCGTGCCGAGCGTGCCCTCGGTCAGGGAGTAAAACTGGGCGCAGTGGGACGAGTCGTGGGAGGCAAACAGGTCTACCTGTGCGTCCCCAAACTGATCCCAAATCAGCTGGACCGCCTGGGGATGGAGTCTCCATTCTCTCGGAAGAGGCTGAAGCCGTGAGAGCTCGTCGGCTGCACAGTTCAGGTCTCCCGGAATAAAAATGGCTCGAAGCGACCTCAGATGCTTCTGACTCCATATGAGGAGGTGGCGGGCGAGTTGCGACATACGGCGGGAGCGTAGACCACCTTGTCGGTTGATGTACGCTACTGTCACGGTATTGTCTGATGGGACTAGTACGTGCTGGTTTTTGAGCAGCGCCCGGAAGCGGTGCAGAGCGAGACGTACTGCCAGCAACTCGAGGCAATTGACATGCCATAGGCGGTGGGGTCCTGTCCAGGAGCCCGCGGCAGCATGTCCATTGCACATGGCGCCCCAGCCCGTGGAGGAGGCATCCGTTGAGACAACAACATGCCTGGAAACTCGTTCTAAGGGCACTCCGGCCCGAGAAAGCTGAGATTCGTCCACGGGGTGAAGGTCTGATGGCAGGTCGGAGTAACTGATACTCGGAACGTGCCCTGACGCCATGCCCACCTCGGGACTCGATCGCAAAGCCAGTGCTGAAGCGGTCTCATATGAAGCAATCCGAGCGGCGTTGCCGCGGCTGCAGATGCCATATGCCCCAGGAGCCTCTGAAAAAGTTTCAGTGGAACCGCACTCTTGCCCTCAAATTGTCTCAGGCAAGTCGGCAGTGACTGCGCGCGCTCGCTCGTAAGCTGCGCGCACATGGCGACCGAGTCCAATTTCCTACCGAGAAAAGAGATCCTCTGCACGGGGCAAAGTTTGCTCTTCTCCCAGTTGACCCGAAGGCCCAGACGGGCTAGGTGCCGGAGCACTAGGTCCCTGTGTTCGCAACCCTGGTCCGAGAGTGAGCTAGGATTAGCCAGTCATCGAGATAATTCAGGGTGCGAACCCCGTGCTGCCGTAGCGGCACAAGGGCTGCCTCGATGACCTTCGTGAAGACGCGAGGAGACAGGGCCAACCCGAATGGGAGAACTGCGTACTGGTATGCCTGCCCCTCGAAAGCAAACCGCAAGAACGGTCTGTGACGAGAAAAAATGGAGACATGAAGTAGGCGTCCTTCAGGTCGATCGCTGCAAACCAATCCTGTGGCTGCACACATTCGAAAATGCGCTTGGCCCTGAGCCTCTTGAACGGAAGCCTGTGAAGGGAACGGTTCAAGACGCGCAGATCCAGGATTGGCCGTAACCCACCGGATTTCCTGGGGACAATGAAGTAGGGGCTGTGGAAGCCGGACCTCATTGCGGCTGGAGGGACAGTCTCGATCGCACCCTTCGCCAGCAGGGTGGCGACCTCCGCACTCATGACAGGGGCATTGCCACCGACCATAGTGAAGCGGACTCCCCTGAAGCGGGGAGGAGACCGTGCGAACTGAATCGCATAGCCGAGCCTGATGGTTCGCGCGAGCCAGCGGGACAGGGGGGAAGCTCTAACCAGGCTCCCACGGACTGTGCCAGCGGGGTCATGCGAACGACAGACGTCCCCCCGGGGGTGCAGCGAAGCGGAATGACCGGCCCAGACGTGGGTGGCATAGCGGCCCGGTGTGGGGGCACGGTCATTAGCCGCGTCCTGCCAGAGGAGGCCAGGGAAGGACCAGCGTTCCACAGGGGCGTGCTCTGGCAGGGGTCTGGCGACAGAGGGGGACGAGAGTGGCGAGGCCCGTGAGCGTGCGCACTGTCATCCGAGAACTCTGTGACAGAGGAGGGCGAGAGTGGCGGGACCCGAGGGTGGCGCGCACTGTCGTCCGAGAACTCTGTGTGCTCAGAGATGGGAGAGACAGTTCTTTGGAAAAAGAGGTTTTCCCCCGGCCCTCCACCGGGGGAAGGAGTGGCCCTGCAACCACCTCCTAGAAAGAACTGTAACCCATCTCTGAGCTGCCCGTAACGGGAGCACCACATTGCTGCGGGGCTGGTACGGGCTGGGGCGCCTTCCTGCGATTACCTCCACTTCACGGCCTGGGTGAAGGGTGCTGCTAGGGCCGGCAGGCAGTGTCGCAGGAGGGCGCCCTCGGCGGCAAGCGGAATGAGGCAGCTGAGCCGGCGGCTGAGCAGCTGGCCGCGGGATCAGAGCCTCAGTCTGCTCTGGGCAGCCGAGAACTCTGGGCAGAGTCCTCGACTGCGCCGCCGAGGAGGCCAGTCTGGGATATGGGGAGTTGAGGAAGCGGGTTCACTCAGCCTCGCCCATATCAACCAGACTAAGCCAGTTTTTGTCTCTGGACCACATATGTGGACATCACCTGACCCAGGGAGCGTGTGGTCACCTTCGTCGCCCGTAGAGCGAGGTCGGTGGCGGCACGCAGCTCTTGCAAGAGCCCTGGACCAGCCCTACCCTCGTGCATTAGCAATGAGCACCCCTGGCCTGGTAGACCTGAAGGATGGGCATAGCATGCAGTGAGGTGGCAGCCAGCCCCGCAGCTCTATAGATCTCTGCCACCGGAGTAGACAAAAACCTACATGCTTTGGGGTGGGTGGGTGCTTAGGGCCGCCACGCCAGTGGAGGCGCTGTGGGGACACAGTTGTGTTGCCACAGAACACTCCATAGGGGGAACCCCAGTGTACCCACTGACCGCGACCTCATCGAGGGCAGAGAAGGCGGAAGAGGCCGCTGAGTAATCTCATGACCTCTTCATGCACGTCCAGGAAGAAAGGAATTGGGGGCGGGCCGACGTGTGCCGGTGCGTCCCCAAAAACCGATCATCAGCCTTAAGCACCTGGGACATGGCGGAGGGTTCCACACAAGCCCAAATGCTCGCGACTGCCCGGGGAAGCATGGCAGAGTTCTGGTTCAGACTCGGGCAATGCTGGCACACCCGGAGGAGGCAGCACAGCCGAGTCTTCTCCAGCGTACTCACGCCCACCTTGTGATGCGGCGATAGACAAGATTTCATCTGCCGGGGCATCGAATGAAATGCTGGACCAGCCCGCGACCTCTGGCCGGGACTGGTCAGCGATCTCATCTGGATACCACACGGGTTGCAATGTGAAGAGGAGTGTGTGGACCGAGGATAGATTGTCGGGTTGGTTCCACACAGCAACCTCTGATCACCCTGGCCACCAGCCGAAGTATTCCCTCTTGCGGAGAGAATAGATCGGGGTGTGGATGAGGGGACTCTCTCTCGAGGAGGTCATCGAGTCTCGATCGTTACATTGCGATGGTCATGTTCCCGCAATGAGAACATGACGCATCCACGAACGCTGTCTGTGCGTTTGCCCAAACACATCAGACAGCGTCCGTGCCCATCAGCTGATTTAATCTGTGTATCGCACCCAGAAACACACGGGCGAACCGTCTTTAAAAAGACGCGCCGCGTGCAGCTCTTTTAGAGAGATAAAACTCAAACAGCAGTGTTGAAGCGCCCAGGGAGAGACACACGACTGGCAGACCACTGCGCAGATCGGCAGGCAATATGAAGCTCGCTGGAATTCGCCGTCACACCAACACTTCTGAAGAGTAGCTCGTCTCGAAGAGTGAAGAGAGATGATCTCAGAATGGCTTGTGGAGTGAAGAATGCTCTTGGCTCCGAAAGCGAAAACATATCTGCATGTTGCCAGCTCACTTCCTTATATACCCACACAGTGGGGCGGAGTTACGCTATGCAAATTCAGCAGACCCATGGCATTTGCTTGCCATTGGCTCGTTTTATTAATATTCGAAGAGGATAGGCTTCTAAGCGAACCCCATTCGTCGTCATTCGACGTAACTCGAAGTGACAACGAAAGGGAACTAGGGTTACAGTCGTAACCTGAGACGTTTCCTTGGTTACTGATTGTGTTACACACCCATTTCAGTTTCTGTTGATTAATCCCAGAATTCTTGGTTTGGTGTGGTCATTGTTTTACAAGGTTGTATTTTATTGTTATGACTGTTTTATTATTATGACTGTATCTCCTGTGTGTTCCTGTTGGATTTATTACATACTGTTATGATTGAAGTCTATCATCATGCGATTACTGCAACCACCCCGACACCTGGATATTGAACTCTTGAACTTTGCATTGTTAGCATTGATTAACATATTTCCCCCATTCTTTTCATGGTGTCTGAGACAAAAAAAAGAGGAAGGAAATTATTTCATTAGAAAACAAAACAGGTTATAATTACAACCTTTTTTGTGCTGTAACTTTCTGCAATGTTATTCTTTAGCTTTTGTTGTTGCATAGCTCAGATATACACGATGCCCCTTAGTGTAGTATAGTATGCCACAAAAAAAGGAAAACGTTTTATCTGCTGTCACATGTTTTCCAGTATGCAATTGCTAATTTTGAAACCGAAACCATATGTTAAACTGCCCACTACTATTTATGGTCAATAGAAGGTCAGTTATAGATAATAACCAGAGAGATACTTAGAGAACAGGGACATCCCATAACTCACTCTAGACCAATTAGCCTTAAGGGGCTGGACCTAAAGGTGTCTAAAATATGAAATACGAAGAATATCATGAAGCTCAAGCTACAACATAGAACTCAGATCGAGCTACTGTAAGGTAAGGTAAGGGATATTCAGTCCAGTTATACCAAATTAAAATATGTAAATATAATACATGTTTATAATTTATTTAAAAATAGGTACATTACGTTCCTGTGCATTGCAATATGCATCACGGTGCGTCCGCTTCCCCTCACGTAACTGAAGGATGCCGAACAAGAACTATGACTGGGAAGAGACAACGGGAGTCCGGCGATAAGAAGCCCCCCCCAAAAAAGACTCGAGATCAAGCGTCTGCACCACTTTCAGGTAGGCATATTTACAAAATGGAAATGATTTGTAGTAGTAGAATGAAGTAGCGGGTTAAAGGGATAGTTCACTTTAAAATTAAAATTCTGTCATCATTTACTCACCCTCAAGTTGTTTCAAACCTGTATTAATTTATTTCTTCTGCTGAACACAAAGGAAGATATTTTGAAGGATGTCAGTAACCAAACAGTAGACTGTACCCATTGACTTCCATAGTATTTTTTTTTCCTTAAAATTAAAGGTCACTACGTGGTAAAAAAAAAAACTGAATTATAGCTATGATTATTATATATTATTTAAATAATTATTATACCCCTAATCCATTACACATGAGAAATTGTCTATATATATATATATATATATATATATATATAAATATATATATATATATATATAAATACAGATTATGTAGATATGTGATATAAATAAGATTTGTTATCAATAGATAAAGCTTTAAAAATGACTACAATAGCTAACATGTTTAAAGGAGAACTCCGGTCAATTTTAACATTGAGCTCAATTTTTTGTAAATTTGGAGTGCTGTCAATACAGAGAACAACGACAAAAATCGGTGTTGCCTACACTGTGTTATCCTCTTTTTAAAATTGACACCCTATTGACTTGAATGGGGCAAGTTTTAAACTTAACCAGTTCTTAGTCTTATCATCCTTGATGTGTCATTACAAGTGCCCAGCCATGTTGAGTGATTCCTTAAGAGTGAACACGAGTGAATCTGACTGCAGTAGATGTGAAAGATATGAATAAAAATGATGTTATATCAGCCAGCGCACATACCTGTATTTAGTTCATGTTTTCGGTGGAAGTCCAAAGTAGTCGATTGTCGAGTTCACTCGCATAGGTTTAGTTACTATGATCACGCGCGTGAACTCGACAATCGACTACTTTGGACTTCTACCGAAAACAGGAACTAAATACAGGTATTTGCGCTGGCTGATATAACATCATTTTTATTCATATCTTTCACATCTACTGCAGTCAGATTCACTCGTGTTCACTCTTAAGGAATCACTCAACATGGCTGGGCACTTGTATGACACATCAAATATGTTAAGAGGATAAAAGCAGGTTTAAAACTTGCCCCATTCAAGTCAATAGGGTGCAAATTTTAAAAATAGGATAAAACAGTGTAGGCAACACCGATTTTTGTCGTTGTTCTCTGTATTGACAGCACTCCAAATTTACTAAAAATTGAGCTCAATGTTAAAATTGACCGGAGTTCTCCTTTAAGTATGTATATGTATATATATATATATATATATATATGTATATATATATATATATATATATATATATATATATATATATATATATATATATATAATGTATATACCGGTACTGTATGTATATACCGGTACTGTATATATATGGCGAGCAGTGACTTTTTTTGACCGGGTATGCCCAGTGCTTAAGTTATTTCTACTGACGCTAGATGGCACCGATAGAAACAACTCGTAGAGTTTGTACAGTTGGGGCGTGCCGTTACAAAGGCCAGTGGAACGCACGAACAAGGTCAACTCAAAGACGTTTCTCTTTGCAAGTTCAGGGGATGTGCATATAATACTTTCAGCTTGTTGCGCAAAAGGACATCGTCGAAATATTGAGCATATTTTTTTTCCAAAGAGTTAAATGCAGTGTCTGGAAAAGCTAATAAGCTAATACTGCCTAGCTAATAAAAATTCAACATGAAATGGCATATTGGTCAACATGACATTCCTCTTTTTTTCAGCGCACTTAAAAACCACAACTGCCAACGTGTGATTTATCTTGCTCTATTTGTTTACCACTAGAGCATTAGTTCATCATCGTACAGGCTACATACATGTCGTACCCAAGTTTATTAGATCCATGTCATGCAGTGTGAATTGTAATGATCTTAACGGATTGCCGAACTCGCAGTCTGTAGCAGACATTAGACCAGTCCTTCTGAGGCTTCTAGTCTACACTCTTCCTCAGCATTGAATGTTAGAATGAAATGGTCTCAAACTTTTTGTCCCAAGGCAAACCTTTCTAAATGTGAAATTTCAAAGACACCATTTTCCCCTCAAAATACAATGTATACATTTCTCGTAAACTAAAGTTACAAAAAGTTATTTTTGCTTCCCTTTAACTATTTGATTAAGTATAATAATTTATTATAAGTAAATAATATGATAAAATATTAGCATAAAGCCTTCCAAAATGTTTCAATCAAGTAAATATTGTTTAAAAAAAGTTAAAGTGAAAAGTCAATTACAAAATTAATAATCACATACAAATAATAGAAGATTTTTTCTATTCATCTAACACTAATTTGTTTTTGTTTTAATTCAAATTATGGGAATATAAATATAAAGAAGGCTTGCTAAGAACGCTTGCTTTATAATCACTGAAGCTATCAATTATACTTTAGCTGTCAATTTACTTTAAATTTACAATTTACTTTACACTGAATTCTGCACATTGGGGAAAACTGACTACACAGAAAAATTGTGCAGAACTTAATCTGACTTCGTGCTGAAATAAAATCTGTATGGCAGAATGTATCATTACATTTTTACAACTTCTGTATCACCTTGGTACCAAAGTACAGGTACTTTTGCCAACACTAGGTAAAGGCAATTTCCACAGCACAACTGTTGAGAACCACCAGTCTAAGTCCACATGGCTATGTCATAAAATACTATAAAAAATGAATTTTGGAAAAATGTTAACAACCCCACTAGTCTCAAATTCTCTCACACATACACACATCTTTACATATTGCTACTTCTTTTTGCTGGTCTAACATGTATTACGAGTCAAAATAAGATTTCCCCAATGATTTAGGCTAGAATAAACCTGAGTTCTCCATGTTTCATATCCTCTCCAACAATAAAGCAATTAAACAGGAATTATGTATTCAGAAGTGGAAAGCAGGATATTTTGAATAACGTGTACGAAACATCATATCACAGCATCCGTCTTGGCCTTATAATTGTCAAGCCACCAACTTTACAATATTTGGCCCACTTGAGATGGACTAATTGCTATTTCTCAATGCACTTTAACTTTTTACTTCTAGTACACTGCAGTTTCTTAAAGGTTTAAAATGTGTATATCTGTTGAACAACTCCATTTCCAGTGACCATGGACAAACCAGTCTGCTTGATTGACACTGGGTCAGATGGGAAGCTGTGTGTGCAGGAGTCAGCACTACAGATCCTGCAGCAGATCCAGCAGCCAGTGGTGGTGGTGGCCGTGGTGGGTCTCTACCGCACCGGGAAGTCCTACCTGATGAATCGCCTCGCAGGAAAACAAACAGGTTAGAACTATACAGCCAGCGCTGAGAGCATCCAAAAGCTTAGGAGAAACATAATGCAGTTTAAATTAATGACCTTACATGCACAAAAGTCATTGAGGGAGGTTTTTGGTGTGGCATTATCAGGGTTTGCGTTGGGCAGCACCATTGAGTCCAAGACGAAGGGCATCTGGATGTGGTGTGTGTCTCACCCCACTAAAGCAGGAACTACTCTGGTGCTGCTGGACACTGAGGGACTTGGAGACGTAGAAAAGGTGACTTTCAAGTTAACTACTAGCATTAAATGTCACAAGCAGTTTTGAGTCCAAGGCTGCTTTCACATCTGTAGTTCGGTTCATTTGGTTCGGACCAAGGGAGAAAAATTATACTTTGTAGCAATTTTCAGGCGTTTTGGTTCCTTTTCACACCACACTGATTGCTCTGGTCCGAATCAGTTGATTAAACGAGCAAAAATGCAGTCACATGACAATATCCACATCACTCGTTGGCCAGATGGGTCTTGAACGTATTTTCATAACTACACTTCAATTGTCAAGAAATAACGTGCGGGAAAATTCAGAACTGACGGAAGTAAACAAAGAGGAGGAAAATCCGGCAGACAACACAACGCTTTTTACTACGGAGAGACGACTGCGTGGGCTGACTGTATCCCTGGTCATAGTTTATTATATAGTATATAGTCTACACCACTTTAGGCAAACAATAACATTTGAGAATGAAACGAGGATGCGGCTTGAAAATAATGTTTTATGCAATGCACGGGGCGAGTCACTTCAGGAGGAGGCAACGCATGCATTGTTGCTAAACAGTGACATAATACACAGCGCCGCTGACTACGGCCGCTGGTTTAGTCCAAAAATTCGCAGTTATTTGGCAGTTGGGTCTGTTCGAGGTCAGATCACGTTCTCACCACCAACGAACCACTCCAGAGTTCGTTTGAAAACGTACCGAGACCATCTCTCCAAGGAGGTCTCGGTATGCTTGTTTAGTCCGCTTTTGGTGCGCAGCCGAGTGCGATTGCTGCATTCACACCTGCCCAAACCAACCGCACCAAGGGGGACAACGAACTCTAGTGCGTTTCAACCGAACTAAATGAGGCAGGTGAAAGGATACTTTCACTATCAAGGAAGAGAACCATATTCATATAAAAAAACGCAGTACAGCTTATTTAAATATTTACAAATTTTTTACCTATAAACTTATTTAGTTAGGGAATTTAAAACAATGGTTTCCTAATTGCCATGCACTTTCTTTTTTACTAGCTTAACTTTTTTTTTCAAAACATCAGAGTGCTGCCCTCTTTGAGTTGAATGATGGCAGTTGAATTTTCCTATTGGAAGTTGTGACATATGCTGGCTCTGCCAACGGTTCACTACCCACGCCTCTGGCATGAGCTCCCCGCATCCTTCACTAGCATCGTCGGGATCGGGAGTTAAGACCGCAGTTTGAGCCAGCGGCCTGAAATGATATGAGATGCTAAAATCATAAATCAGATGTATGTACAATACCATTACGATGTCCAGCAATCGATTTAAATAGTACATTGTGTTTAATTTATCATTTAATGTGAATAAATACATATATCCGACTGTTCTATGTATAATAATATGTAAAATACTAGCTAGTACTGTACAATAAAAAAGTGCACTTCATACAATGTAAAAGTAGTCGTTGCACTTTAATTTACAGTATGTGCACTTTCAATGTACTTAACTAAGAAAGTACTGGGTAATATAAGGTAACTACATGGGTTAAGATTAATTTAGGGGTAGATTCAGGACTAGTACATAGTTATTACCCAGTTTTTGTAATTACTACAGTAAGTATATAGTATGTTCATGCGAAACAGGACTGTAAAATAATGTGCTACCAAGTAGTCAAATAGCTGGAACATTAAAGGGGGGGTAAAATACTTAGTTTCAGTCAATATCATGTTAATCTTGAGTACCTATAGAGTAATAGTGCGTCCTTCATATCTCCAAAAAGTCTTAAGTTTCATCATATTTATAAAATAAAAATACAGCTTTCCGATTCTATCCGGAAAAAGCTGAGGTCCTTGATTCTGGGCGTGGGCGGAGCTATAGAGTCAAGCGGGAGCATCCACAACATACAAACTGCATCCACTGTTCCAGTAACACTGGGTTCTTTGGGAAGCTGAACAAGGTAAACTTTCCCTCACATCCCAAAACACACTTTTTTGGAGACATTCTTGACATCAACCATTCCTATTTAGCGCTGCTGATGATGATTTCCGGTAGTAGCGCGTCGATGAGCGCGGTCTTTCTCTCCTCTGGTCGACGTGTGCGTGAACGCGCTTTTCCGAGAGCAATGCTCATATAAGGAGTTCCACTCTGGTCTACGTCATTAGATCTACGATAGAAAAAACCCAGCCGAAACGTGTTGCAACCCGGAAGTATGATTTTCAGCACAGAAATTCTCTGTTATTCGTTCACAATAACTTTTCAAACTTTGGCCATTATTAGCATGAGAATCCATCTCTTTAACACTGTAAACAACTCTGAATACATGAAACACCATTGTACCCCCCCTTTAAAGAACTTTTCCTCCTCGGTCGCCCTACAGGTTGGAAGCGGAATTGTCCATTACTGCTGTCGTAAATAATTTAGCCTAGCGCACACTACTGTCACACGCACGCTCTCTGTTTTTCCAGCACGGCTTTGGAATGAACGATGTCCACAGACAAGGTAGAGTATGTTGCATGATTTCATGAAAGTATGATGTATTGCTTCATCAGAAACAAAGAAAAACTAAATATGTAACGTAAAGTAAAGCAAGCCAAATTTGTAGTTTTCATTCGAACTACAGAAACGCGACCCGATCTGGCAAACTTACATAGTGTGGTTATAGCAGATATAGGACCGCAAAGCGAAGCCAGAAGTGCCTTTCACCCTGTTACAACTGATACGATTTTGGAAACATTATTTTAAGGTAAAAAATCTTCTTTAGTGTGGTTTTAAGCATTTATATGATAAATGATTTGCTTATTATTTCATTTTAATTAAATAAATATGTCACAATTTCAGCCTTAAGGAGCAATGTTGTAAACCTCAGTTTTGAGCCACCTGGTGGTGATTTCATAAATGAATCCCATATGACTTGGTTGTATTTAACACTGTGGTCTAGCGGCAGTCGTATATGCGCAAGTAATAGGCATTTTGGTTGACTACCTCCTGTATGTACACAATTTTGAAGATTAACTACTGGAAACGAGAGAGAGAGACCTTAAAGCTTCTCAACTGTTCACTTATTTATGAATTATTGTTGGGACAAATTTGGGAAGATTGTTGGTGGTGTTACATTTGCAAATGTACAGTATAAGCAACCCAAAATCACAGCACTTGCTGAGTTCATGGGCAACAGCATTAACTGTGAACTGAGTCGCTTTTAGACACAGAAAACACTGTTATGATGAGCTTTTTCCGTGTAAATGAACAGTGCCATTCTGAAACAAGCAAATAATTATCTTTGACGTTTAGTGGAACACTGTGCCCGTATTCAATTTTCACACTATGAAGGCTACAACTGCACAAACAAGTAAAATGTGTAAATTAATTAAGATGGAGAATGGGAACTCATGAATAAAAGTCCCGCTTATTACGTTTATTGGTAAAACAGAACACGTATTGGGCGATGCTGATGCAAAAAAATGGCAAAAAAATGGCAAAAAAAAAAAAACTTTTGGTCGACCCATGTCCATGATTGTCTTTCTTCCTCACAGGGCGACCCAAAGCATGACACCAACATCTTCTGTCTGGCGGTGTTACTGAGCAGCACTCTGGTCTACAACAGTCGAGGGACAATTGACAACAAGGCTGTATTGGAACTGCAGTATCCTTCTGACCATTTATAGATGCCTATATAGACCAGTACAAGTAAGTACACTACAGGTCATCGGAGAGGATTTGTGAACGGCAGTGAAGCAATGCAACTGACACTAGTAAGTCATGTTAATGACAACATGGCAAATGTTGTACGTCCTGTTTACATTCATACTTCACAGAATGTACTGTCTGAGCGGTCGTATTCTCAAGTTTACTTCAAATTTCTATAGTGTAATATTTTTTACATTTTTACCTAAAATGAGGCGATGTGAATATTATGGAGTGCTAAGCACTCTCATCTAATGTCTGTTTCATTCATACTGGAAGTCCACAGGTGAGACTCAAAGTCATAAATCTTATGACGTTCCAGGAAATCCCCAATATGTACAAAGGCATCCAGAGATCGCTGCAACTAAATAACACGCAGATAGAGACGTTTTGACTGATGAAACTCGAAGACAAACACGATTTAGACAATATTTAATTTATTTGTGTTCTTTAAGTTTCTTATTTTCATGATGAGAATATTGTATATTTATAATGCAATGCTAATCGACATAGCCTTTATCACATTACAGTAGGGCTGAAACTAACAATTATTTCGATAATTGAACGCAAGCGTTTGGATGGCCTGTAATTCTGGAGTAATGAGTTCAGGTACAAGGGAGCAGAGCCAGTGGTTGTTCTGTAGGCAAACATCAGTGACTTGACTTTGATGCGGGCGGGAATTTTGTGAGGAGAGGTGTAACGTGTGCTCTCTTCGGTTCGTTAAAGACCACTCTTTTTTATTTTTATTTTATTGGTTTATTTAATAGGGACCGTGCATATTCATGAACATTGTCGTATAAAAATACACCATGTAAATATGCCAGAATTAGTCAAAATAACTACCGGTACTTTTCATCTGCTGTCCCAAGGCCGGTGACATAAAACTAACATAAAGACAGCCAACAATCATACAGCATTCATTCACTATAACAAAACAATATTGTATACATTGACAACAATATACATTGACAAAAAAAAAAAAGACAAAAAAAATTACACGTCCAGTCTGGATAGGACAAGGAGTTGTGTAGCGTGCTCTGATAGAAAGGGCCTAATCCTCCTAATAAGGCAAATCTCCAGGACCGGGCAGTTCTAGCAATGTGGTCTGTGAAGTAGGGGTGGGCGATATAGCCTCAAATTTATATCACGATATTTCAAGAATATTTGGGATAATGATATTTATGACGATATTAAAAAATATATATTTAGACAATTTTTTTATTACATTTATCTCACCTGAATGTTTGCTCACTCATTGCGTTTTTACAAGTGGGTAATTGTGTTGTTAAGAGTTTACACAACACAAGGAAGCTTGATTTCAAACTTTGAATTAAATTGGAAAAAAAAGTAGCAAAAATGTATACAAAATAATAAAGATACAAATAAAGAGAAATAAAGAGAAACATTTTTGGGTATGTCACGGTCATATGCGTTTTATGCTAATTTAAGACGAGTTTACCAACCAAGACCGAAATTTTTACATCATTTTACGTGTTTTTTCCCGTTAAAGCGATATAATCCGTGAAAAATAACTTTTGTTACTCACAAGCTGTTTGTGAGGCGGCTTTACTGTATGTATGCACGCAGAGTAAACATCTCAGAGCGCGTGAGTAAGCTACTTTATAGTTTAAAATCGCTTGAATGTTTAAACTGATAAGACTTAGACTAGTGTCTTTATTTATATAATTTAGTAGCTAATAAATATCACGAGTGCAGTTTTTCTCCAAATATCAGCATGATAACAAATGTGATATTGATTTTATACAAGTTTAATAAACAAGATGTTAATACACAGGTTTCTTGTATACAAACAATACCGGATGCGCGCGCATCCAAGAGGCAAGACCGCTATATGTTATGCCGAGTTCTGTAAAAAGAACATTGTAATTAACGTAGATTTCGCATTGTTTGTAATTCTTGTTGACTCAATAATAAACTGCAATTTCAGAGTTGAATCTGTTTGCTTGTGTTTAATTTGCATATTAATATAACATTATGTAAAAAGTTAGTTAGTTGACTAGTATGAAATTGTCCAACTAAGTTTGCGAATCATAAAAACATGACATACCCTATGCATTTAGGTTAGTTTACAGCACAACAGCTCCGCGTCATCTCTGCTTCTGCTAGATATAGCCGTAAAGACTGTTGCTTTCTGCCTCTTAGATGCGCGCGCATCTACGTGATGACGTTGCACAGAAACCCGTGTATATTAAGTGACTTACATTTTAGACACCATATTGCCTGCAAACAGCTTGTGAGTAACAAAAGTTATTTTTCACGGATTATATCGCTTTAACGGGAAAAAACACGTAAAATGATGTAAAAATTTCGGTCTTGGTTGGTAAACTCGTCTTAAATTAGCATAAAACGCATATGACCGTGACATACCCTTCATAGCTAGGCTTAGTGATACTGAAAAGTAATTAGCACTGTTGTTGTGAATTGGCTTAGTAGCTCATGGAATGACATTTTAAATCTTTAAACTAAGTATCATGAGTTTTGGCACATTGTGTTCATGCCTGAACAAACGGTCAGATATGTCACTGAACTAACAGAGTGCATCAAGGTCAGATCATCAGATGAGGATACCGACAATTCAAGCGAGTTTGTGAAGTTCTTCCCTAGTTTCATCTGGGCTGTGAGGGATTTCACACTGGAGCTAAATATCAACGACAAAGACGTAACAGAAAATGAGTACCTGGAGTTTGCTCTGAAACTGAAACATGGCAAGTAAAAAATACTGCAAATGGTTATTTTAACAATAACAATGAATTATTGTGACTAGCTTTTCAGACTTAATGGTTTGTCAACATTTGTATCATCTTTTATATTACTATTTTAAAAATCATCATTTATTGAGATAGTATTTATCATTTCATAACATGTGACCAAAACATTACTGCGGTGAATTGTTTTGGTATTCAAGCTTACTATTTCCTATATTTCAGCAATATATGTCCAGTCACAATTTTAAACAGTAGTTCAGCCAGCTACACTCTACTCATAGAACAGACATGCTCTTCTTAACTTCTCTACAATTGAGAGCAGCTAGACAATGTGCTTAAATTTTCTAGGAACTTCCAGAAATGCGATGGAGCACAACTTGCCCAGGGAGTGCATCCAAAAATTCTTCCCTTCCAGGATGTGCATCACTTTCCCCCTTTCCAACTGCCCCAGAAAATGTGTCTTGTCTGGAGAGCTTAAATCCTGCTGACCTTTCCTCTGAGTTCTTGAAGGTCGCAGACAATTTCTGCAAGATTGTCTTTGATGACAGCCATGTGAAGAAGCTGAAAGATGGAATCACAGTCACTGGCAGAGGTGATTCCGAATGGAATTTGAAGAGTTTGCATGTATTTACAGATGACAATTGTTTAATACCTTTTCCGTATATCTTTGTGTTTGACCTATTTCCATCTTTGAAGTTTTGGGGCATTTGGCAAAAACGTACGTGGACACCATCTCCAGTGGGGCTGTGCCGTGTCTGGAGAACGCTGTGCTCGCCATGGCAATGATTGAGAATGAGGCTGCAGTGAAGGAAGGGCTTCAAGTTTACAAGAGTGGAATGGAGAAGCTGAAGGACTCATTCCCTCTGGAACTGAAGGATGTGACTTCAGAACACCAAAGTCTCAGCAGCTTGGCAACACAAACCTTCATGACGCGTTCCTTCAGGGACACTGACGGGGAGTGCCTGAAATCTCTAGAGGTAAGACCAAATCTCTTCACAGATTCCAGTTTCAGTTCATTTAGGATGATGCTGTGAACTGTTGACTCAGTAAACCTAGGGGAAAATACATATATATTAAAATTGCATACATTTATTTAATGCTAATTAGGCTACAATTACATTTACATATTTATGTACCTAATATAAATACCCTGGAATTGTATTTTTGGCATACTAAACTGTTATACTTAAAGGCTTAATTGGAACAAGTAACTTTGTAAGCTCCAACTAAAGATATACTTAAGTCAAATTGATTGTGCTAAAATGGAACTATTGCAAGTATACTTTAGGTACACTTTAAACATCTTGCATTAAGATATACAGTGATCTTACCAATAGTGATATTAAACACATATCGTCCCCTTGGAATGATAAGGTTCTATCTGCATTCTGATTCTTCATTCTGGTTTTGAGATATTGAGCTTTAAAGTTTTTGCATTCCATTCGACTGTGTAGAAAGAACCTTTTTATTTTCTAAATAAAAAGTTACAAAATGTACACAACTTAAAAAACAACATCACATAATGTAAATAAGTTGTCACAGAATAAGAATATGTGAATAACTCAATTTTGACAAAAATGTCAGATAGAACCTTATAATTCCAAGGGGACGATATGCTTGATATTAAGAAATATGCATTGTGCAATAAAGAAAAAGTCAAAAATAAAGTTGAATTATAATTTTTAGTAAGTATTAAGCAATATGTCAGTAAATTTAATGTGTTTGTAGTCTAGTTAATATGAAATAAATGTAGGCCTATTTTAAATACATTTTGGCAGAGGTTTTCACAAGGGCAGACTCTGCATCCATTGCCTCTGACATGTTTTCTCACCGTCACGCACCTAACTCGGAAACTCTTGAGAAAATCCAAAGTTACCAAAACTCATAATTATGAGTTGTGCTGATGTTTATGTGTATTTTTTCCGTCATAAATACATTCTTTCTGACATGACTTGAAAACACCATAACTGCAGAATCTAAAACTTGACCCCCATTAGCCTGCCCAACGTCCTACCATTGGTTGAACCAGAAGTTGACATGTCAGACCGCTATGCTTGATCTATGTTTCGAACACGCCATAAAGTCAATGCCATCACACTCACCAACAATCGGTTTTGCTGTACTTTTGCTAAACAACCGAACTTACTAGAGTGCACACTATTGGGATTCTGTGTTGCAGATTTGACATATTTCTCATAAGAAACCTTTAGAGTCCAGAAACTCATTGCAGCTAAAGACACAAGTCTCACCATGTATTTCAAATATGAAAATAATGAAATTATTTTTAGATCATGCTGTGTAATTTTTTTAGATGACTTTCTTTTTGTGCAAACCAAAGAAAATATGAGGTATGAACTGAAACATCTAGTTTGTTTCTGCTAACAGGTGCTGTAAGGCGAGAATTTCCAAACACAACTTTTGCCAACAGCACAAATGTAACAATGCGCAATTTGCTAATTAAATTATTTAATTTGTTAAATATTTAAGTACTACTTCAGTAATTTATTTTTGTTGAATCCTTTGTTGACCTTTCATGAAGCCTCTGTGGTTCCTCCTACTCGCCACCAGAGTTCTCCATCTCCCAAAAATTAACATTACACTTTTTCACTCTATTTCCCATAACCCCGTGCCTGGTATTGATTATCTGCACACCTGCCACTCCTCACCCGGACTGATTATACAGCCCTTCACCCCTGTTTCAGTGCGAAGTCTTGTTTCACCCTGGTTGACATTTCTGAGCGGTTTCTCTGTTTATACTGATTCCTCGTGTACTGATCCTGGACTGTTCTACTCGTTTCGACCCTCTGCTTCATGCCATTGTGACCTTGCTTTGTTTGATTGGATTTATGCTTTACTGTTTGCTGCCTGCCCATCGACTATGATTGTGGACTGCCTCAGACATATCCTTTGCTGGTGATTGACCCCTGCCTGATTGAGTTACGTTTACTGTTAGGCTACCAATAAAGATACTGCAAATGGATCTCAACGACAATGCCTCATCATTACAATAGTTCACTTACACAAGAGCTAAAAAAGAACTGAGAGTAGTTGATAATTTTTTACCATTGTTGTGTTTTGTAGGCTGAATGTTTTGTAGGCTGAAGTCTGTGTGACTCAAGCATGATCAATTGCAAGAGAGATTATATCAACACAATTAAAAGTTTCACAAGGTTTCTATGACATAAGTGTTAACAAAAATTTAACAAAAAATAACAGAATTGGAATAATATAAATGAAGTTCCAAGTGCGCAAACAAAGGGAACACTGATCAACATAATAATGAGTTCAAACGAAAACATTTGAGTAAAAATCAACATCAATTTATGAAGTCAGCTTATGTGATGTTCTCTAAAAAAACAGTTGTATTGACAATTGAACATTTAAGATGACTCAGTGGTACGAAGAGATGTTAAAGTGTACAGATTGCTGAAACGATTCATTGGAAAATGGCTACTGACATGCTACTGTATATGTTATGTTTTTAGGAAAACATTAATAAACTCTTTGATGGATACCTGTGCCAAAACGAGCAAGCTTCAAAGAGACGATGTGAGGATCTCTTGTCATCCCTCTCGGCACCAATGACAAAAAATCTTGAGCAGGGCTTCTATGCTAAATCTGGTGGCTATGATCTCTTCCGCAAGGATCTGGAGGACATTGTGAAGAAATATAACAGCCAAGCCAATAAAGAAGTCAAGGTCGTGCCCATGTCAGACAAAATAACAGGATCATGACCTCTTTCATAATCATCTTCATAATGATCAATTATTTTGTATGTCAATAGGCTGAAGAGGTCCTACAGGAGTTTTGCAAGCAGAAGTCTGTGGATTCTAAAGCCATTCTGCAGGCCGACAAGAAACTGTCTATGAAGGAAAAAAAGATTTTGGGTGAGGATTTTAAGTCATAAAATCCCAATTTCCTTGTTAGGTGTTCTAAGGTTTAGGTACTTTTGAGAGTGCTGCAGCACACTGAAGGACACATGGACAGGTGGGTCAAGGGTCCAAGAATAGTTGCGCTTTCAGAGCACAGATAATCTTATTCAGATAACATATGCAGTCCAGAGTTTAGGTTATAGAGGGGCTATTTATACCATTATCATTGTGAATAGAGATCAGTGTAATCAAGATCCGTGCTTGTAACTCTCCAGGCTCTCTTCATGACTTTTAACTTAGTCACATTTAACTTTGCTAATGTAGCCAGAACTACATTAGCAAATTTCACATGGTAAAATATCCAAGTTGAAAATGGAAGCAAGTGTTCTTAACTTTTTCCCCTCCATTGACAAGATTTTCTGTCATTTATAGCACAACACTTCCCCGCCATTGACGACGGCAATCCGTGTTTTCACTGTTATATGGTAGGGGACCCTGTTAAAAATAGCTGCGGTGACACCCATTCTTAAAAAACTAGGCCTTGACCATCTAAACATGGACAATTACAGACCAATATCTAATTTAACATTCTTAAGCAAAATCCTTGAAAGGGTTGTGGCTTCGCAATTGTGATCATATATAGATTTTAATTGTCTTTTTTAACCTTTTCAGTCAGGATTTCGCCACCCATCTCATAGCACTGAAACTGCTCTTCTTCTGGTGGTTAACGACATTCTTTTGTCCGTGGATTCAGGATAATAAAAATCTTGATGCTTCTCGATCTAAGCTCTGCTTTTGACTCAGTCCGCCATGAAATACTTATCTCTCGCCTTTCTGATATCGGCGTCACTGGTTCCGCTCTTTCCTGGCTCATTTCCTACATCAGCGACAAAAAGTATTATATCACCATACAAGGGTATAGATCTGCTACTGCTACGCTTACACAGGGTGTTCCTCAAGTTTCGGTTCTTGGCCCACTGTTGTTCATCATCTACATATATCCACTTGGTGACATCATACGCAGGCATGGACTTCAATTCCATTGCTATGCTGATGGTATTCAAATCTATCTTACCACCATCTCCGACAGGCCATCCCTGCCTGACTCACTCACTGCATGTATCAGGGACATCAAGCATTGAATGTCCCTGAATTTCCTCAAATTAAATGGATATAAATAGATTTATAAATAGATATTAGTGATTGGTTCTACTGTCTCAGTCAAAAGGATGGACCTGTCCTTTGATATTGATGGAGTTCTTGTTAAGCCTTCGTCATCTATTCATATCATTGGTGTCTTAATCGACTCAACTCTATCTTTTGGCTCTCATATTTCTTCTCTTGTTAAAAACTCTTTTTTCCATCTTCGTAAAATTGCACGTCTACGTCTCACTTTAGCTGATGCTGAAACCTTAATTCATGCATTAATCACACCACGTCTGGATTATTGCAATGCTCTATTTGTTGGTCTGCCCAAAAAATGTATTGCAAGATTACAGTATGTTCAAAAATCAGCAGCAAGAGTTCTCACCTCCACTAGGCGTTCAACTCACATTACTCCTCTGTTTCATGACCTTCACTGGCTACCAGTATTCACTTTAAGGTATTACTTCCAACATTTAAGGCATTAAATAGTCTTGCCCCCCCATATCTGTCTGATCTACTTTACTCTTACCACCCTGCCCGGTCCCCTAGATCAGATGAACTTGGTTTATTGTCCATTCCTCGTTTCCGGTTGTCTACTGTAGGTGGAAGGTAATTTAGTGTTAATGCTCCTAAATTATGGAATTTATTTCATTTCGTATTATCTCATCTGTGGCTACATTCAAGACTCAGCTAAAAACATATCTATTTAACATGTATTTTGGAGAATGTGACTATATGTATCCTATGTGAATGCAATGTGTGCGCGGGTGTGTAAATGTATTGTAATGTAAAATGTAAAGCGACCTTGAGCTACGGAATGACGCTATATAAATAAAACTTCTTCTTCTACAGCATTCACTTATTCCTTAGAGATACTAAATGAATCATATTTAAAAAATATATTACCATGCAGAATCTATTTGCCTTAAGAGGGTCACACTCCAGACGAGAAACATGGTGCCATGTCTTTTTAAAATTCAAACACGTCATTTTCTATGAGCGTATACATGAACGCATCCAGCTACGACTCAAATTCCCTCCACGCCTCTCACATAGTTTCCCATTACATTACAATTGTCCCAAATTACTGTTAATGTATCTACTGACATCATCCTTGACTGTAAAATACATTGGCCCTCATTTATCAACCTTGCGTCGAAACGGGCGTATATGTTGGCGTAAGATTATGCTTACACTCCTCCAGGTACGCAATACCTGCCCTTGATAAATGCCGCGGCTGAAAACGAACGTCATTAGATTAACATGGCCCTATATATTCACGTCTCCGCCTCCCCCACGCCCTCATTTTACGGCATGGACACACGGAAGAAGGCAAAGAGGAGAAACTTCTACGGTGGAAATCCAGTTTAAATCGCTGGTTGGTTGAGCAAATTACCTATCACAATGCATTATTTTACAGCACGTGTTTTGAAACTATTAGCGTTGAATTTCACATGACATCACATGTAATGGGGTGTACAGTGATGATGATGTGAATAATTGCATGACAATTTGTAATATTCTTATTATTAGTATTATGATTTTGATTATTAATGACGCTTATTGTTATTTAGAAGAATGTCGTTATTATTATTATTATTTGTATTATTATTATTTAAAAGAAGAAGAATGTCATTTTAATTATTTTGTCAGTCTGAATTATTTTTTGGTCATTGAGCGCCTGTCATTCCTGAACCCAGTCCGTGCGCACCTGCCGGGCTTAACTCACAAAAATAAACACTGAAGTTTATCATTTCTATGTTGTTGTTGTTTTACAGTGGGTCATAATATATCATATTTTTAGTTTGTCAGTGCGTTTTGTGGTGTTAGGAATTGTTTTCCTGCGCATTTCAGCACTAACTCAAAACGTGCGTACATGTACACCACCTCCTGAGCTGGCGTAGGATTTGAGCGTGCCGTACGCAAACGTCCATATTGATAAATCGCAAAGTCACCGTGGTTTTGGGTGTACGCTGGAAATTTGGTGTACGCACTTTTCATAAATGAGGGCCATTGTGTATAGACATTTGTTCTGTAACAAGTTAGCTATTTTGTTAGAGGCTTGAAAAAAAAGTAAAAAAGTGTGACCAGTTTTACAGTAAAATAGAGCCCTTAAACATCATGGTTTATTTTCTCATCTGTTTTCTTCCTTATTTGCCAATAAATGACCAGAGGAAAAAGAGAAGGCAGCCCTCCTGAAGCAGGAAATCAAAGCTAAAGAGGAAAAACAGCGACAACTGGAAGAGAAGATGGAGGCAGAGAGACAGAGTAATGAAGAGAGGATGGATCAGATGAAGGAGAAGATGGATAAGGAGATGAAGCTCATGAGAGAGGAGGCTGAGCGTGCCATGGACTGCAAACTGAGGGAGCAGGCTGATCTGTTGAAGAAGGGCTTTAAGGAGAAGGCAGACAAGATGAGCCAGGAGATGGAAGAGTTCAAGAGACGAAACGCTGAAGCTGAGAGTAATAGAGCAAGAGAGTCTGCAGCGATTTTAGAAAACAGCAACAGGAGACATGAGAAGACTATGGCTATGATGATGAACCACCACGAAAGACGGATGGAGGCCATAATGCAGAATAATAAAAGTGACTGTTGTATAATGTGAAATGCTTGAACAGGAAATTATAAATTTCACTTCACAAGCTTGTTTGCTAGTCTAAATGGCCTATAGTTATGATCCATCATAATCACGTTTATTTGATGTTGCTAATTATAAAATAATCTATGGTTACATTATGAAATGGATACATGTATATCCCCAAAATCTTGTAAAAAAGTAAATATGGGATTGTGCTCACCAAAGGAATACATGTGTAAGAATGAACAGGTAATTAGTAATAATAAGAACTAAAAATTAATATGGAGGTTGTTAAAAAATAAATTAATACATGCTCAAGATGTAACTTGTTTGAAATTCTACATGTGTCATTATTCATTTATTACATGGCTCTCTGGAGTACTTGATTCTGATTGGTCAATCATGCCATCTAGTGGTTTGTTATCCACGGATAACAATAGGTAACACTGATACTGTAGGTTTGACGGGGCCCCATTTATTACATATAAACATTGCTTCCATGACCAAATTAAAGGGCACCTATTATGACATTTAAAATGTTCCTAATGTTGTTTAGGGAGTCCCCAACAACAGTTTAACATGCATGCAATGACAAAAAACACTTTTGTTTTCGTATAATATGCATTTATTTTTACCTGATTTGCTCACCGACTCCCAAATGATTCGTTCAACGACTCATTTTTCAAACCCCTCCTTTGCGCGACGCTAATCTGCGTTGATTGGTCAGATGACCCAGCAGTGTTTACAGAGATAATACTTATTGTTTAACACGGAGTACAATGATGCTTTTATCAATTAAATTGTGTTATAATAATTATTATAGTCCACTGCTTTGTAGTTTGTAGTAAAAAACTAAAAATAAGATAAAGAATGTAATGTTATGTTAGCGAGCATAGCCCAGAGTTCATATTGTAAAAGCACAATCAGTCTTTGTTCGCGTTAGCCCGATGCATAAACATAACGTTTTTACAAAAAAATTAAAAATAAAATGCAGTTACGTTACTACGAGGTATTACTCTATTCTTTAAGACAACTCCGAAAACATCGACAAACACTTCACATATCTCAATACAATTGCCATTGAAGACCTAGAAGCTAAACAGTGCTTACACAACAAACAAAATAATAATTAAGCATGCTACATAAAACATAAAAGCAACAATTATTAATAACACTTACAGGTTGTGATACGGAGGAAGCTGATGCAAATACACTTGGAACTGAACCTTCCTTCAATATCAGCCGGCTCGCGAATCCAAGTTTGATTGCATTTAAGTTGGTAAAGCAATCGTCTTGAAAATGGCGCGAGCAAAGCACAAGGCTCGGACTACACTTCTGTGGTATAGTTGTATATATGAATTGTAGCCACTTAGTCTTCAAATGCTCCTGCTTGGGCAGATGAAAAAAGTTTGCTTTTGAGTCGCACTTCAGAACACAGCGTCTCGTCGCCATGATGTTTCCCTGCTGGCCTTGGAGCGCAATAAGTGGGCGTATCGTATTCAAATAACTTGACAAGTTGACGGCATCTAGTCAGAGAAAAAGCTTCGGTCTTCTAACGATTCATAAAAATGACTCCGAGTCGACTCTTACTTTTGAAAGACAATAACTTTATATACGGTGCACTTTCATATTTCAAACTTTGCAGGATGTTTTTGTTCACTTAGATCTATGTTACACACTACATGAAAGGTACATTTCAAAATTCCATAATAGGTGCCCTTTAAGAAAGCTGTCATTTAAAGCAGTCGTGTTTCTTCTTGGATTAAACTGCTCGATTCACAATTCTTAATGAATGTTTTGAAGCGTCAGAGTTATGGGTGAATAGACTTTCAATGGAGGGACAGAAATCTCCCAGATTTCATTAAAATAGGCTATCTTCACATATGTGTCCCAAAGATGCACTAAAGTCAAATGGGTTTGGAACGACATGAGGTTGAGGAAATTATGGCATTTTCATCTTTGGGTGAACTAACACTAAACAAAGTGGCGCGAGCGCTTTGGTGCTGAGCCAGAGACGGACGTGCTTAGTGCTCGTCATCTATCATAACTCTACAGTTTTTTTACAACAACAACAATGTTTATTTAGGTCTAATTTAAATACACGTAATATTAGCAAAACAATCATATTTAGTTTGTAAAATACACACCAATGTCTATGGAAGAGTCACACCGTGTTTTATTCATGTCAGAAATACTTTGTGTGGGTAATCTTCTCCCAGTTTACCGGCCACCGTTATCATCTAACATGATCATTATAAAAGTTTTTAAAAGACAAAATACAATCACTAACACATTTGAGAATTTGAATATCAGATAGCTTATTTCACAACAAGAACACAATTATTCAAGCTAAAACCAAGAGGTTTATTTTCTCATAGCTTAAGGGACTTTTGAATATTGAAGACAATGGTCAAAATTTAAGACTCTTGATAAATCCAAAACCAAGAAGGTTTATACCTTAAAGCTTAAGGGAGCAAGTAGTGCCTATCCAAGTGTAACAATTTTTGTTGTGAAATTTAAAGTAAAATAATTTTTTTTTATTATGTTGCACTTAATTCTATTCAATATTAAAGGTATAGCGGAGGATCTTTCCTAATTTTAGAAAAGACCCGCCCCCTCCAATTTTTTTAAAAATGCACATGCGCAACACTTGCTCCCGAGAGGGAACGCTTACATTAACTTTTACTAGCAGTGATTTTAAAAGGATTTCTCCAAATAGCATGACAAACTTGACCTGTCTAGTAGAATCTTCGCGACTGCGGCATCAGTGGGAAGCCCAGCCTGTGCTTTTAGCGCACGCCAGCGTGTGAAATATTCACCCAAAATCACTCTGGTCTTGTTTCTAAATTCTGCGGCCTTTCTCTTCTTATCATACACTTCATATAATTTTTTTCTCTTTCGACCCTCAGCCATTTTCAAAGGAATGGCTGAAACCGTAACTCATCACACATAATACACCAGAAAGCGAAAACTACATAGGGACGAGCACGTACGACGGCCTTACGTAAACATATCACCAGAATGATTGACACTTAGGTGGACCAATAGTATAGGCTACCCACCCGGAAAAAGAAAATCCTCCGCTATACCTTTAAGTTGTTGTGCAATTCAGAGTAAATGTTACGTAATGTTGAGGTGTGGGGGGGCCTGAGATCTTGACTTTGCCTTGGGCCCCCAAAATGGTAAACCCGCCCCTGACTGCTCATCCACATCTGCATGGCACTGAAGATTAACTGCCCTGCCATCAGTAAGTCAGTGATGGAGCTTAATTTACGTTATGTTTATGTACAAACCCCCCCCCAAAAAAAGTTGGGACATTTTGTAAAATGCAAGAATCTATGATTTGTTGGTTCTCTTTCAACTTTATTTAACTGACAAAAGTACAAAGAAAAGATTTCTGATGTTTTCACTGAACGTCTCGGGTTACTTGACTGTAACCTTGCTCCCTGAAAAAGCAGAAACGAGATGCTGTTGCATAACACTAATGGAAACATTCTTTGTTTGACTGGTTGTGAAGCATGTGTGGCAAACACGCCAATAACTTAGCTTAAAGGTCCCATGACATGGGGTTATTATATTATTTTATAATGTTTCCTGGGTTGCCCTTATAATGTTAGTATATTTTTTAGATAAAAAATAGCCATAATTTTTAAACAAAATGCATTTTTCCTAGCCCAGTTTTAGCCTCTGATTTGAACGCTCTGTTTGAAGGGGCGTGTCTGTGTGAGATTCGGTGTAACCGGCCACTGCTGTGATTGGCTGACATGCTTGCATATGAAATAGCTACTTAATACATGTGAAACTCTCTCGAATACTTTTACTGCAGTTATTATACGTTTTTACTATTACAGCTATCGAGATTAACAAATCGTCAGAAGTTTTTAAAGTATTTAGATCTATTCCCATCACATAAAATGTTGCCGTGATGAGCATTGCGCAAGCAGATGACAGTCTGTTATTGATCGCGAGAATGAAGATCTTATCATTGCAACGCAGTTTCTGCACTCTCTCTGCTTTCACCAATGCAAACACGAGGATGTAAATACAGTAAGAGCTTCATGTGCAGTGTAACGTGCGTCATTGATTTCATAACGAGTTTGGCAAGTGTCCAGATAAACTAGATCGCGCTGTGTCCATGAGAAAATGAGCTAGGAAGGAGGAACGCGCGCGCGCGATTCCTACAAAGATTGTTCTTTGATCGCTTTCTGTATATAATTTATTCACAATTTAAATACGATTATTTTCATCCTACTAAAAGAAACGATGTGAAGTTGATATTTTAGTCACTTGACTTACTGAGGCATAAACAGCAGTATTGAACGATCTGAGAGAAAGATTACCTGTCTGAACTTGAACAATTACACATCAGAAATTGTTGCTCGGCTCGATCGATGTATTTTCAGACGTTCGTCGAGGCCAGCTCTGTATTGACCCAAGCTGAGGAAACAGTCGTCGGTGAAATGTATGCCGCAGACATGCAAAACTTTGCGGAGTTGTGTCGGCGCATTTCCAGAGAAAATGAAATTAATCCACTGGTTCTTCTGGGGCTTGGATGAAGGAACTAAAAAAAAGGCTTCGGTGTTCATTTGTACATCCAATTATTGAGCCATTATTATGCTTCGCTCGCTCAAAAGCCATGATATATCCCGTGGACAAACCAAAATCGCGCGCACGCGTTCCTACTTCCTAGCTCATTTTCTCATGCGGGAAATATTCTCTGGGCGGGCAAAGCAGAGAAAGGGGAGGTAACATTTCCTCCGTATGACGTCATACGGAGGAGATTCAAGATCAGCCCGATTGAGCTTCCACTTTCTCAAAGGCAGAGAAAGATAGCAAAAGCTCGATTTACACTGATTGAAATTTCTAGAAACTTGGGGACCATATACAGGCTAGGGGAACTCATATTAATGTTAAAAAACCTCAAAAAGTGAAAATTTTAAGGTTTGGGGGTCCCAGCCCCTCTGGAATTTAAAGCCAATGACTGCAAAGGATTTCAAACTGTTGTCATAACTGTGCTTGACAAGTAACAGGTGATTTGATTGGTTTATGCTTGCTATGGTGGGTGGGGCAATAATTCAAATCAAGACTGCACCAGAAAGCTGCATGGTAAGTAGCCTGGCATACCAAATCTAACTAAACTATTATAAAGATGATACATCTATAAAAAAAACTAACATGCACATAAAAAAAAAAAAAACTATGCATAATATCTGTCTTGATGGCATCAATCAGAAATAATATTGTTAGTTTGGTATATGAACATATTTTTTGAAAAAGTGATGTTTTTCTTGGCGGCCCAATTTACCTTAACCCACTGAGGTCAAATGGGCTACATGGTTTCAGCTAAAATGGGCCATCATCTGTGTCAATCACAAACACACACACACGTGTGTGTGTGTGTGTGTGTGTGTGTGTGTGTCTCTGTGTCTCTGTGTGTGTGTGTGTTGTAACAGTCACAGCCTATTACAAGGCATACTATCTTTTCTGGGGGCTATGTTCATCCTAGCCACTAGGGGTCACTAGTAGCACTCCATGTTTAGATTAAAAAGGGGAAACTGTTTGTTTGCTGCTGTAAGAGCCGGCTATTCGGCCCAACTTCCGGTCTCCAAATAGCCGGTGAAGGACGCGCGTGTTTAATTCTTTCCAGTGTCTCAAAGTAATTTGGTTAAATAAGACATGTTCTCATATGCAATTATCTCGTTTTAATCGGACTCCATGAATTAAAAAAGTTCAATGTGCAATAAGGTTATGTTTACACTTAAAATAGTTACAACATGGATGTAATGATAATTTAAACCATTTGTACCCAGCATAAATGTAAAATATTACCAGAGAGAGAGAGAGAAAGAGAGAGACAAAGGCAGAGCCTCTGTCTCAAGACCAGCTCAGCATCCAAAACAAAGAGACAGAAGAACATTTGCTGTCCTGTTTTGTCATCTCCTCCGACCATGTGACTAACACCTAGGTGTGAGATATTCAAACTGACCAATCAGACCATCACAATTTCCCCCATTGTCCAAAAGCTTTGGCCTACAGGCCCACATCAGTCTTAGCACTGCTGTGCTGGAAATGTCTGAGAGAAAAGCAAGTGTCTTTGTTGATTTGAATAATCTTGGATTATTTCCAACCTTACACTGCCCAAGTGTAAGTGATGTTATTTCATGTTTTGATTTTTGAATATCTTTGTTTTTGTTTTGTACATAGATTGTTTATGGATGAGGAGGTGATTTGTTGTATTTCTTTTTCTTGTAGAGGATTTTTGTGCTATATGCCATTCCTGGATTACTTACCTAAGGATGTATTTCCGTGAATCCCTTTGGAGGCAGTAATTGCCATTTAGCCAAAGAATGGAAATAAACTTTCTGTAGGAAGGACATCTATATCTTATCTCAATCCTGAGGAAATTGACTTTTGACGTCTCATGTACCACTAACTCATTCTCCAGAATCCTCTTATGATCACCTACGTTTGCTATTTGGGACGATTTACTTGGCTGGTGTTATTGTTTGGCATGTGCTTATGTAAATATTGTCTATGTATCAATATATGTTTGGAAAGAGTTTCTGATCTTTAGTTTTTTCCAATTTTTCTTTGATTTAATTCTTGAAATACTTTATATCCTTCTATGGGTATTTTGAAAATATGATCCCCCCTTTATTTTTTGTAACTTGTCAGTTCTAAGTAGCTGTGACAGTTATAGTGTGTGTGTGTGTGTGTGTGTGTGTGTGTGTGTGTGTGTGTGTGTGTGTGTGTGTGTGTGTGTGTGTGTGAGAGAGCGTGTGTCTCACCATGACCCCCTCAACAGTAATAATGGTAGTAGATATTTTATTTGCAGTGAGTATGGCAAACGAGAAGGAAGCGAGAGGAGAGGAGAGCGGGAGAAGGAAAGAGAGGAAGTGAGAGGAGGAGGAATGATGAGAGAGGAGACACGCAGAGGAGAAAGGAATGCAGAGGAAATGAGAGGAGACCGAAAGAGAGGAGGAGCAAGGACCAGAGAGGAAAGGATACAAATATAAAACAGGGAGGGATGGTCAAATTCACTGACTTGATCTCAGTGCCGCAAAGGGAGAGGGCCATCAGAAAGAGAGTGAAGCCACCATCTTATAACCTCACAAGTGAGCAACACATTGATTATATTAAATCAAAAAAGAAATCCAGCAAGCAACCAGCCAAGCAAGCCATCAAGTACCCGGGCAGCAAGCAACCAAAAGGAAAACAAAAGCAGGGCAAATCACCTTGCAAAGTCTGCAACACTCACTACGGTGACCCTAAGGCTACTGAGGAATGGGTCAAATGTGATCCATGTTCTGCCTGGTTTCATGAGAGCTGTGGTGAAGAGAATGATGTAATGACGATAGTTTCATTTGCGAAGACTGTGTTTGAAAAATGTTTTCATCACACACACACACACGTTATACATTTTGAATGTGAATTTTTTTAATTTGCACATTTCGTTTTAAATGTGTTACACACACACACACACACAGTTCCAAAAACTTTTTTAATTGCACATTTTAATATGCGAGTTTGAGTTTTTAATTTTGAGTTTGCGCCCAACATTTTTTTTTATTTTTTATGGCGCATATAAATATGTTTGCTTAATGCACTCAATGTTATGTGGCTGTATAAGCAATTGTGTTTTAAAATTTAAATTGATGATAAAAATGACTATTTCCCTTTGCAGTTTGACTGGCCCATTTTACCTAAAACTGCTCATGCAAAAAAGGTTGGCACAGCTGATGTTTCAAGAACTGTAGGGCCTAAATAATTATATTTTATTAAATAATTTCAACACAAAATGATAAAAAACAGTCATTATTAATCATAAAAATACATGGAAAGGGCATATATGGTTTTGTATTATTGTCCCAAACAATTTACCGAAAAGTGGCCCAATTTAGCTGATATCACCCTAATTAAAAAGCAATCCAGCCCCCTGTCAGTGCAAATGAATATCAGCTGGTTCAGTCCCAACCGATGGCCTACAAAAAGGTCTCATTGCCAATGGTGTCACACAAGACACATCTCATGATGGGTTAAAGCAAAGAGCTGTCTCAAGACCGTCGCAACCTAATTGTTGCAAAACATAATGATGGCATTGGTTATAGGTGCATTTCTAAGCCTCTGAATGTCCCAGTGAGCACTGTTGGGGCCATAATACGGAAGTGGAAAGACAATCATTTCACCATGAATTTGCCTCGACCAGGTGCTCCTCGCAAGACTTCTGACAGAGGAGTGAAAAGAATAATCAGAAGAGTTGTTTTTTAATATATATTTATAATTTAATAATATATTTACTGAGAAAAATGTTAACATATTCAATACTTATTTCACCCGCTGTGTATATGTATGTATGTATTTAAAATGTAAATATCAAACTCGGTCAAAACAACTCCAACATGTTCCTCTATGGGGCACTAATACCGCACACTCTTTAGGAGGTTTTGTGAGATTTTTCACAATTTTTGCTTTCAATAACACGATGACTGTGTCCCAATTCTCAAGGTCGAACATCCGGGACTTTTACTCCCATAATGCACTGCGCGCACATAGCAACGCGGTGAAGGGTAAAACAAACAAGCGCCCGCCATTAAGCAACACGAAGCGGAAGATAAACAAGCGCCGAGAATCATGCCTAAAAGCTGTTGTGTTGTAAGTTGCACAAACAACAGCGTAAAGAGGAGTGACCGCTCATTTTACATGATACCTAGCGAGGCAACTGAGCCAGAAAGGAGAGAGAAATGGCTCCAGGCGATTGGGCGAGGTGTTAGTTCACACAGCACAAAGCTATGGCGACCTACATCAGATTACCATTACGTTTGTGTCCCTCACTGACATTGTACAAGCTGTGCCACTGACAGACTGAGCTCATTACAGCCACTTTGTAACACAATGCTTTTGAATAAACAGTTTTTGGGGGGTTTATTATGAATAAAAAATCGATTACATAGTTAATGTAATTGATGCTTGATGGGTATTTAAACATGACTGCAAGTGTAGGACACATGGTATGTACACATGGTGTTCATACCAGGGGATTTGATGAGGTAATTGTATATGTCTGGATACTCAAGCCTAGGCCATGCTTTTGGGTTGTTCTCCCAGGACTCAGCTGGATGCCGATAGGCTGGGCCGTTTGAAGGAATTTGGGGGCCCCAAGCAAAATGGACATCCTCTGCCTCTTTCTGGTTAAATACTGTTTATAGATGGGTAAAAAGACTGTTTGCTAACTGTTAAATGACAATTAACTAAAGATTAAATAACTAACAATTTACCATCTATTAATGATGGTTATTATAAAGTGTTAAGATATGTTAGCATTTCCATATTTTGATATTAGAAGGGAAGGGATGCAGCTGCTTTCACAACTAGCCTACCAATGCTTAAAATCATCCCAAGCTAATGTTTGATGCACAGAATGTATTGTGTGGTTTTCCCAACCCCCATTAATAGATTATCACGGTGGAACAGTTAGTAGGCTATAGCATGCTATGCCACTTTCATCAAAACCTATTACAAGCTATAGCAATGTCATGTCATTAAATACGATAAACAGTGATTCTGGAACAAATCTGCGTCTTCCTTATCCCGTTAAAAAAACACATTACAGCAAATAAAAAGTTGCACTAACTGTTCGTTACCAGCAGCATTTGCCGTCAGGCAGGTAACGTTAGCTAACATACACATATTTTTGCTAGCCTACCTGCTGCAAAATTACACCATTTGTACAAGACAAGTAGAGCTATTTTATCCAGTGTAATTTATCACTTACCACTCTTGTTTTTCTTCTTCTTTTCTGGCTTCCTGAAGCATAATTCCGCTTCATTATGACTACCGAGGAGGTTTTGTATTTTGCCGGCCGCAGAGATGGCGTGGTTGGCTGGCTGCTGTCAGCGAGAGGGGCCCTCTTGAGGGGTATCCCGATAACAGTGTCATTGCACTTTACTGCATTGACTATCAAAGGGGTGCTCACGCAGTTTGTCGTTGCATTTTATTCTTAACCAGTCGTTGTCTTGGGGCCCCAGGCCAGCTCGGGGCCCCAAGCAATTGCTTGGTTTGCTTGCCTTGTCGCGACGGGCCTGCCGATAGGGACAAGATTGTAACGTTAAACCTACAAGCGACAGCTTTCTGTGGTACCTGGTCAATAAAGGCGCTAGGAGACAGTCTATATATTGATGTAATAGAAGAAGAGGATCTGTATTCATATAGCTGCTTGCGCCTTTCACAGACATGTAACGTTAGCTAGTCACAAAGCGCTTTACATGAGTGTTTTATTACATTCACTTCTCACCACCGACATACATTCGCATACACCGATATCATTCATCATTAATACAAAGTAGTCCGTTAGTATCCATAACTGACATAATCCACAGCAAAACTTCTGTGAATAGATACCTTTTTGATTTGCCTCGGGCTTTGCCTTCGGTTTGTTTTACCCTTCAAACACGGCGGCGGCTTGTTGCTATGCAGATCACATGATTTGTGACGTAACGCCGACCAAGAGAATGTGAAGGCTGCATTCTCCGAAGACCATATTTGAAGGCCGATTGGCCGTATTTGAAGGATGTAGTAAATGATGACAGAATTTTCATTTTTGGGTGAACTATCCCTTTAAAGGAACACTCCGACTTTTTGGGACTTTAGCCTATTCACCTTATCCCCCAGAGTTAGATAAGTCCATACATACCTTTTTCATCTCCGTGCGTGCTATAAGTCTGTTTGATGCACCCCCCGCTAGCCTAGCTTAGCACAAAGACTGGATGTAAATGGTTGCAGCTAGCATACTAATCCAAATAAGTGACAAAATAACGCAAACATTTTCCTATTTACATGTTGTGATTTGTATAGTCACAGAGTGTACAAAAAACAAAGTCACATGAGACACAGACATATTTTAACCATATAAATACTGGGAACTATATTCTCTGAAGGCGAAGCACTGCTACTTGGGCGGAGTAATAACCGCAGCACCTGAGACGAACGAACGAACTCTCTGCTCCTCACCACGGCGTGTCTCAGGTGCTGCGGTTATTACTCCGCCCAAGTAGCAGTGATTCCGCATATGAAAGGCTGCATCCGAAGGCGAGCGGGAGTACCGTTGCAGGATTGTTACAAAAAAGAGGTATATTTCAGTTTATTTATTTATTGTTTTGGGTTTTATGCTTCAACTGCGTTAAAACAAAACACGCTGGAAACATGCCTAAATAAGATCACCATGATTAAGAGAATAAACTCTTTATGTGTATTTTGTATTTTCATAAGTATCATTACATTACTCAAGTACACCCAATACTTATGTACATTTTAAAGTGTACTCCCGCAATTTGGGATCCAGCAGTTAACCTTACCTGGCCACGGTCTTGACCAAGCCGGAGATACATCACCCGTTGCTAGGCAACAGCATAATGGAGTACACCTGTTGGCGCAATTACAAATCATACGAAGGCTAGACTCGGAGCGTCTTTCGACGGCTGGGTAGGCTGCATAATTTGAAGTCCGCGTCCTTCGAACGACGCAGCCTTCACATTGGGACACAGCTGTGGTGTGCTGTATTTTTATCAATGACATGAATGACATGAATGCCCCCTAGCGTTAAAATACTTTATTTATTTTTCACTTAATTTTATGTCTTTCTTTAAATATCAGTATAGCATACCCTGTGCTGTGATTCTGTGAATGTTCAAAATGTTCTTCTAGGAACCAGCAACAACATACACAATCTATATTCAGATCTATATGTACTGTACACAAATTTATTTGCACATCTGAATCTCAGTAGTATTGTTTTGGCATCACTTATGACAGCTAAACAAACTGAAAGCAGTTATTTTAACAATATAACACACTATTTGGATTTTTTTTTCCTTCCCGAAACCTAAAAGCAAAGGGGAGAAATGCTGGGCGTGGATCAATCAGTGTGGGAGACCCCATTCACAACTAAATGTCGACAGGATTAACAAAAACACCTAGGCTATTGCTTGGAAATAATGATAATTTTTTTCATAATGCATATATTTGAACGTAAAATAAGACGATTAAAGGCAAGACGGAGGCTTACTGACATAATTTAAAATATATTTCAGCATTTTGTTAATCGACGGCCTAACGTTATACCCCTGAGTAACTTTACCCCAATCTGATCGCGGCTGTCCCGGTGTTAGTGTTATTCCACTAAATGTATGGATAAGCTGTTTTGATTTATAATTAGGTGTTCAAGCACGAAGTGCTGAAAACCTATTGTAATTGTGCTGATTATTATTCTGCCGTAAAACGCATCGTGCAGCCCAAACCGTAAGTGCTGGAGCCTTGAAACTTTGCCAATAGGTAGTACAAAAATCGAGGAGAGGTTATCAAAATATGAGCACAATTGGCCCATAGGTGGCGCTATAGCAACCCAAAGTACTAAATTGGTCATAACTCCTAGGTCTTTTGGGCTAGACTCACAATTTCACTGTAATCCCTTGGCTCAAGACGAACAAGATGTATATCTCCAAATTTGAGGTCAATTTGAGGTCACGATAAAAAAAATCGCGTCAATTGGCCACATTGTGGCGCTATAATACAGAAAAAACGTATAAACACCTGACCGTTTGTCCGATTGACTTGAAATTTGGTATGCAGTGTCTTGGCCCAAGGCCCCATGTATGTGTAAAAGGATATTGGCGTATCTCAAAAAACATGGCCGCCATTGGCCAATTAAGTTTAAGACAAGGTTAACGATGGCCAATCAGAACGAAACTCAGTGGGCATGTTCAACTCATGGCCCTAGAGGTCTGTAAGAATTTTGAAAGAAATCGGCCACTAGTTGGCGCTAACGAGTTTTACGGCTCTGTAATCACGTGGTGTTACAAATATCATTACAATATGCATATCATTTGATAGATCTCCTCATGTTGAACAACTTTGCCTCAAGAACCAATGCTGTCAATCGAATCGTTCATTAAATATTCGCAATTACGTTAAAAACCCTACTTTTGCGAACTAGTCCCTGGTTTTTTGCCCGATTGGAACCAGACCAGTCTAGGACAATTCTCTGGACTCTCTAGATCAATAATTATCGAAAAAAAGTTGAACTTTTGCATTTGGGTGGCTATAACAGGGTCATTTAAGAAAAGGGCGTGTCAAAATACACTCAAAAGCCTATAAATCCTATAAAAACAACTCAGAACTTCACGAAAATTGGTGGGCATATGTGAACATAACATCCTTAACAAGCATGCAAAATTATATGGAGATCGGACTATAGGTGGCGCTATAACCATTAGAAACAGTTAAAAAACCATATATTTCCTATGGTAAATTGCCTGTATTGGCTGTAAATGGTGTTTTCCATCTATGATCAAATAATGTTCATATCATAATGTTCAAAACCAGTGCAGCATAATTATCTGGACTCTCTAGATCAATGATTATCAGAAAAAGTTGAACTTCTGCATTTGGATGGCTATAATAGGGTCACTTCAATATGTAGCCTTGACCAAGTGTCCCCGAAAGCCTATATCTCTTCAATGAATGCTCAGATCTTCTTAAAAACAAGTCAGAACATGTGAAATAACATGATAAAGAAGCATGCCAAATTTCAGATAGATCGGCCACAAAATTTGCTCTCTTTAACAGTTTAAAAAAGATGAAAATGATCTGAATAACACGGTATATTAAGACAATAAGTTGTATTATACTGCCCCCTGCTGTCATTTAATCATATTACTCCCTAATATTAGTCATATAAGTCATATTTAGACTTTATAAAATAATTATTTTAACATTTACAATCACATTTTGTCAAAATTCATCTATTGGAGTATTACTATTGACAATTGTGTCACATAGAGAAATGGGAATCCTGAAATGCTTATTATACAGCATTACAAGAGATTTTCACAATAACATATCCCAAATGTGTGTGTGTAAACATGCATCATGGAGTTAACATGAAAAAAAATGTTTTGCTTTAATGCAGAATACTGGTGAAACCAAGTAGTTCAAAATGAAAGTGAGCCCAATAAGTGGTCTTCTACTGCCCTCTGCTGGACATTCTTCTTATTAATAGTCTTTTCACATGTGCTTTTGCATTCATTTAGACACTAAAAAATCCCCTTATATAACAATTACTATTAGTAACACAATAATATTTTGTCAGAGTTTATCACTTCATTTGTTCTGATGCTTCACATAATTGCTAGCAACGTGGTAAATCATGGTAAATAACGCTATAAACATGGTAAATCACAGTAAATAAGGTAAAATCATGCTAGATTCCCTGATAAATCATTCTGGAATGTGGTATATCATGGTAAATCATCTTATAACATGGTAAATCAAGGTAAACTAAGATAAATCATGGTAAACTATGGTAAATCATGCTAGAATCATATTAAAATACTAGAATTTGTTCAATTGTTGTAAAACATAATAGAACAGAGTAAATCATGAAAAAATCAAACTAAAATATGGTATATCATGCTAAAACATGGTCTATTCCATCTATGATGTCAGTGATTAAAAGCTTGCTAAATAAATCTTAATGTCTTAAATGCTTAAATGTGCTCAAAGGCCTTAACTGCTTGAACACCGACAAATGCTGCTTGCAGCTTTAATTATTAGATTGTTTTTACATTTCAACTTACCCTGCTGTGCACACTCAAAAAAAAATATTCTTGCCACTAATTGAATTTAAGCAAACAATTTAAATAAAATATATTTAAGAATGTATAAAATAACCATACTTGTTGCGAATTGCTCTTACACAACATGAATGTAATGGATCCAAGTCCAAATTGATCAAATTACATACACTATACTTGATTTGTTGTCATAAGGGGAAATTGCAGATGTTGCGCCAAGCGCACTAGCCCAGCACCAGCGAACTATGCAACTGGAAAGACTGGATGAAATATTTTGAAAACTGTCTCCACTGATGAATAACAACCAGGCTAACTTGAAAATGAGGTCCGATGTCCAAAATCCTGAACCACCCATTTAACTGTATTAATAATAGTGCGTGAGTTAGCCGGTTAGCTGGAGAACTACATAATATAAAACACAAAACTACATATTTTGAACTTCCAATAGAAAATATATACATCAATTAATAATCATACTTCCTTTTGCTAAGCATAAAACAGCGTCTTCTCAACATACACAACATGAACCAGCTACAGTGTTTGAGGGAGGATCAAGTTGCTTGCGGGCGGACAACATAAAACATTGGTGGACATTAAGCAAATGTGTTACGTAAAAGTAAGATTCGAATTCCTGACGACTCGCGTTTAGGCGGTTCAGAGTCGATTCTTTCTTTTGAGAAACAACAACTTTATTTATCACGAGCTCTTTCGTCTTCACGACTTTGCAGAAAGCTGCATTGCATGAAAGGGAATATTCGAAAAAGCATAATAGGGGCACTTTAAATATGGTCTGAAACATCTACAGAGGTTTGGAAATTTGAGACTGGAAAAGTATGGAATTTTGAAATAAAAAATGTGTAGGAACCCTGCATATTGATTCAAGATAACTTACTGATTCAACAAATGGTGTAATATAGTTCAGATATGACATCCACAATGCTGTAATAGTATCCCAATAATGGGCACCAAAAAAATGTTTGGCCCACAGGGAACTACACTAACCTTTTCCACTGGTGGCACTTGCGCTACTAACTTTTTCAGTTACTGGCGCAAAACAAACATGATTTGGTCGCGACAAATATTTATAGTAAGCCGCTCTGGGTAATAATGAACAATAATGGAACTGTAATTGCATACAGATGTGCTTTTTATTTTACTTTCCATCTTTTAAACCACATGCCGCCTTGTTTTCTTTAACATTGGTTGGGATAGATTTACTGCAATAGAAAATACAGTACACAATAATGTGCTAAATGAATTTCTTTTGGATTTCAACATGCTATGGTTGGCACAGATGGGCAGACTCCTGGGGCCTGTTTCAATAAGGAGGTTCAACCAACTCTGAGTTAAAACTTGAACTCTGGGTTGACTTACCCTGGGATGGGAAACTCTGAGTTTTCGGTTACAGATCAGCTGAAATTAGTTAGTTCAATCAACTCTAAGTTGACTGACTCTGAGTTGAGCCGCGTGCACCACAACTATAAAAAGCCATTATCAATAGAGCCCAGATATTATGAGTCACCATGGCAACAGCGCCAGACACAAAGAGGAATTACTGTTATACAGTGTTGGGTGTAATTAATTACCAAGTAATCTAAATATTGTAATTTAATTAAAGGGATTACTCTTAATTCTACTGTCATTTAAAATAAAATCGGATTTAATTACATTAAATAGGCTACTGCATAGACTATAGAACAATTCTGTATAAAACAATAGTGGATTTAACATACATTTTTAAAAGGTATATTTTTAATGTAACCTTCTCCCTCTACACACTTTAGTCAATTCAAGAATAATTCATGCAATTGAATTGTGTTAATTTGAAAGCATTACAAGTGCAGTTTCTTGTCTCTCCTTGTGTTTTTCAAGTGGTTGAGGTTGATATGGGATTTAGTAATTAATAATAAGTAGATCAATACTTTCTAAAGATAGTAATTATTATATTAATCTAATTACACTGTTGAAGATGTCATTTGCAGCTAGTAATTAATTACTATTTTAGAGTAACTGTTATAATATCAGGTGAAACTGGAAGAACAGTTATTCAACCTAAGTTTAATTTTCATATAGGCTATGTGCAATCCTGCAGGCATTAAAAGAATGTGGCAGCAGCTGAAAATAAAAAATATAAAAAACATATTCAATCAGGCAAGGCTTGAGCATATCAGGGGTGTAGGCTACCTGACTTTACAAACATTTGACATATTAAATAACTGAATAGCATCCCAGTGTCTAGCAGTGCAGCAGCATTTCTGGCTGAGGGAATTCCTTCATCAGAGCCGGTCACTCCCGAAGATCCAAGGGCCTTCATAAAATGTAAGAGGTCTACATATGTGTTATTTGTTTACATAGGGCATTTAAAATATTTCCATTTATTTGACTTTGGGTTGGGTTTTTCGTTGGTCCCAAAAAGATTCTGATGGTAATATCTGTCTTTTGGAGCCTCCTGTCCCAACAGAACCACAGACAGTTGTAAGTAGCCGACTCAATACACCAGAAATTATGACAAATAGTAGGCCTATTATAAAGTGTACTCGACCAAATGCTCATCTTCACAGGATGATGGGGATGAAACAGTTTCTGCTGCCATAGAGACATACAGAGGTAATGTTAATATTATGTGTCTACAGATCAGACGATCTACACATTCATATTTGTATGTGGAGTAGCCTATAGAATCTAAGTTTATATCTAATTATAGAACAGACATTCTTATATTTCCCCCAAGTGTGTGGAAGAACAGCAGGAGGACGGTCCATCAACTTCTGCTGCACAGATGAACACACTTCAGTGATTTTCAGTAAATGCCACTGTTTAATTCTGTAGAATTTGTTTAGAACTACATGATGTGACTAATCTACTGTATTTTCAGTTGCCAGTTAAGGAGTTATATAGACTTCATCTTATTAATAAAAATAAAAAACAGCAATATATAAATGTACAGAAAGAATGAATTAAGTGTTTAAACAGCGCTTCCTCCTTTAAAAAAAGGGGAGGAGGCCGCAAGAAACTCTGGGTTTACCAAAGAAAACCTGCTCCCGACCAGGTTAGGTTCACAGAGTAAGTTGCCATGGTAACTGACTCTGAGTATAAGTTACCTCTCTTTCAGAAACGGGCTTGACTTACTCTGCTTTCTCGGGTTTGATTTACCTCCCATTCTGAAACGGAAAACACAGAGTTTCCCTCATTTCAGGGTTAACATACTCAGAGTTTTCACTTAACCTCCTTTCTGAAACAGGCCCCTGAACTCTTAAAATAAAATAAAATAAATATAATCCATAAAATAATATAATAATAGATTTTCAGTATTGACTATTCGGTATTAGAGATACCAAAAAAAAAAAAAAAATGCATGTCCACTTCACAATTAAGTGAAATATAATAAGCCACAAATAAGGCTGTATTATAAGCTACATTGAACTTAATTATCAATTCAGATTCCTCACTTGCTCTGTTTGCTTGACGCCGAAATGCAGTGGGGAGTGCTGCTGCGTCACGGGATATGTACTGGTCTATACATTTCGCGTGCTTCATACTGTCATTGTGAAGCTTCAATTTACATGGACACTTATAATCGGACTAAAAAGATCTTCATGTAAACACCTTAATTGATCGGATTGAGCTCGATCCGAATGCAATTTTCGATCGGATTGAAAGGGTTTGTGTATTCCTTTTGTAATGCGATCGAGAGAACACGTCAACACTTGAACGGATTGAAAACCGAACTGAAACATGTACAATGACGTATGACGCGCGGAACGAGCTGTTCTTCCTGTTGAATAAAGTGTCATATAAATGAGTGTCCCGTCATTCGAAAATTCTCATGTCACTCAGCGCCTGTGAAGTGAAGCAGGACAACGTCCCACTAATTGTTTTGGATTCTCATCCACAGACGACTGGTTTTGGCCGTGGGGAGGGGCATTTTTACTGCGTGATAAATATAAGCAGCACGGCAAAACGGTTCAATGCTCATTGTCTCCAAATCATGACCAGAGACGGATTAATATTATGTCTGCTGTTTAAAACAAATAAAGAACCAATAGAGAATAGTTATGCGCGAACAGCGGGAAACGTGTGACATATAAACGCGCTCATCAACTTCCAAGTCCTCAGTTCTCATCCTGCTGGATCTGTCTGCTGCCTTTGACACAGTTAACCACCAGATCCTCCTGTCTATCCTAAAGATGAAGGGCATCTCGGGAACTGCACTCCAGTGGTTCAAGTCTTATCTCTCGGGTAGGTCCTTTAGGGTGTCGTGGAGGGGTGAGGTGTCTAAGACCCAACATCTAGCCACTGGTGTGCCTCAGGGCTCAGTGCTTGGACCACTTCTCTTCTCCATCTACATGACATCACTAGGATCTGTGATTCAAAAAACATGGCTTTTCCTACCACTGCTACGCTGATGACACACAACTCTACCTCTCATTCCAGCCGGATGATCCGACGGTAGCCGCTCGCATCTCAGCCTGCCTGACAGACATTTCTGGCTGGATGAAGGACCACCCACCTTCAACTAAACCTTGCGAAGACAGAGCTACTTGTAATCCCGGCTAACCCAGCACTTAATCACAACTTCACCATCCAGCTAGGCTCGTCATCCATAACTCCATCAAGATCAGCCAGGAACCTTGGAGTTGTAATTGATGACCAATTGAATTTCACAGACCACATCGCTAGCACTGCCCGGTCATGCAGATTTGCCTTGTACAACATCCGAAGGATCAGGCCCTTCCTATCAGAGCATGCTACACAACTCCTTGTTCAGGCGCCTTGTTCTTTCCAGATTGGACTATTGTAATGCTCTCCTGGCTGGTCTCCCAGCGTGCACCTGTCAAACCTCTGCAACTGATCCAGAATGCTGCAGCTAGAGTGGTCTTCAACGAGCCAAAGAGAGCACACGTCACTCCTCTCCTCACGAAATTGCACTGGTTGCCGGTTGCCGCGCTCGCATCAAATTCAAGTCACTGACGTTTGCCTACAGAACAACCACTGGCACTGCTCCCCTGTACCTGAACTCATTAATTCAGACTTATGTGCCGTCCCAGAAACTTACGCTTTGCAAGTGAGCGGCGTCTGGTGGTGCCATCTCAAAGAGGCACGAAATCTCTCTCTCGGACCTTCACCATGACTGTTCCCTGCTGGTGGAATGATCTGCCTAACTCAGCCAGAGCTGCTGAGTCTGTAGCCATCTTTAAGAAACTGCTGAAGACGTATCTTTTTCGGCAGCACTTGTGCACTTGATCCAGTATTACTAACACTAACACTTTCTTTTCTATTCTAAAAAAAAAAAAAAAAAAAAAAACCTTTTGATTTGTACTGTGAAGGGTTATAGCACTTACATACTGTTGTCCTACTGCTAGTTTAATTGCTTCTATTGTTTCTCATTTGTAAGTCGCTTTGGATAAAAGCGTCTGCTAAATGAATAAATGTAAATGTAAATGGTAAAATAGCATATTGCCTAAAACATAAGGTAGGAACAAAAATAATCAGTGATACATTTGCGACCCCATTAAAAATTAGGGTCGCAATGGCATTTCAAAAGGTCGCAAATGCGACCATTTTGGTCGCAGTGTAGTTCCCTGGCCCAATTAAACAGAGGCAGAGTAAATACAAAAAGTTTGAAGTATAAATTAATATTTATTCAAACGTGCAAAATCATGAAAATTATGAAAAGGGAGTGTTTCACCTGAGACGCGTCTCTCTGTTATTTTAAATAACCTCTTTTATTGGTGAAGGGGTGTGCCATCTTTCATCAACCAAACTGATCAAATATTCCCTGGCTCTCAAGAACTCTACTCTATCACTCCAATTCAAGAACTCAGGGGACTTTTGAACCCTTTCTGGATTGCAGCTGTTCATTGTCAAATAGCCTGTCAATCATCTAAAAGCAAATGTTTGCATTAAGAGAAACCTTGTTGGCTGCATGCAGTCCATCTTTGACTTGAACATCATTTAGATGAACAATGAATGTCCAGTTGATCTGACCAGTGCTGCTGGTTTTTGGCCTGTAAGCCTGCAACATATTCCCAGTCAGCTTCAACAAGGGGCAAGCATCTTGCATCACAAACACCAACAAAAAAAGGTTTTTAAGGGCACAAGCGAATTTGCCTTTTACATGGCACCCAAGTTGGGTGCAGATGCTAATTAGAGGCATGTCCATCCATTGTGACACACACTACTCTTATTCCACGCTCATGCAGTTCCTCCAAGGCATGCACAATTAAGACCTTCTGTGTACAGTATCTGGTGACAGAGGTTTGTTTAGGTAGAAGGCAATTGGAGCCTTCCAATGGCTCTGTAGGCCAACCACCATAAAAACAAGAGCTTCAGTGACCACATTTTTTTTAACCTCCAGAATGGCCTCAAGAGGATACAGTCCTTATAACACAGGAGAGCCTGAAGCTAAAACCAAACATTTCACCGACGACTGTTCATAAACGAGTTTGGCAAGTGTCCAGATAAACTCGATCGCGCTGTGTTCATGAGAAAATGAGCTAGGAAGTATAGGAACGCGTGCGCGCCGATTCCTACAAAGATTGTTCTTTGATCGCTTTCTGTATATAATTTATTCACAATTTAAATACGATTATTTTCATCCTACTAAAATAAACGATGTGAAGTTTATATTTTAGTCACTGGCTTGACTTACAGGCATAGACAAGCTGTATTGAACGATTTGAGAGAAAGATTAGCCTACCTGTCTGAACTTGAACAATTACACATCAGAAAGTGTTGCTTGGTAACGTTAGCTCGATCGATTTATTTCCAGACGTTTCTTTGAAGCCACCTCTATGACCCAAGTTGAGGAAACGGTCGTCGGTGAAATGTTTGCCGCAGACATGCAAAACTTTGGGGAGATGTGTCGGCGCATTTCCAGAGAAAATGAAATTAATCCACTGGTTCTTCTGGGGCTTGGATAAAGGAACTAAAAAAGGCTTCGGTGTTCATTTGTACATCCAATTATTGAGCAATTATTATGCTTCACTCGCTCAAAAGCCATGATATCTCCCCGTGGACAAACTAAAATCGCGCGCACCGCGTTCCTACTTCCTAGCTCATTTTCTCATGCGGGAAATATTCTCTGGGCGGGCAAAGCAGAGAAAGGGGAGGTAACATTTCCTCCGTATGACGTCATACGGAGGAGATTCAAGATCAGCCCAATTGAGCTTCCACTTTCTCAAAGGCAGAGAAAGATAGCAAAAGCTCGATTTACACCGATTGAAATTTCTAGAAATTTGGGGACCATTATCAAGGCTAGGGGAACTCATATTAATGTTAAAAAACCTCAAAAAGTGAAAATTTCATGTCATGGGACCTTTAAAGGATAATTCTGGTATTTAACACCTTGAGTCTATATTGTAGTTTGTTTTGGATGAACAAGAGTGGTGGACAACATTTTTTGACAATGGTTCCTCTCCTCGAGTTTTTGACTATAATAGAATTGGCCATGGACCCATTTAACATTGGAGTCAATGTGCATGTCCGAAAATGTCATTCAAAACAAACTACAATATAGACTCAAGGTGTTAAATACCGGAATTATCCTTTAATTAACCTCTGACCATGATGTCCCTGGAATGCACCGAATGTAGCTTTTAATAGGGAACAACTTGATTGTATTTTGTTAATATAAAAAAACAATGCTGCTACACACTCCAATTTTTTTTTATATTACAGTATACTATGAAATAATATACTGTCAGCCTCATTCTGTGATAAGAAGTCACTTCAGATCCCAAATGGAAGTTTATTTCAAACACTCGACTGACCTTATGAAGTGAGTTTGAAATGAAAATGTTTGACACGTTTTGCTTTTCAAATGCATGTGACTCAAACTCACAGTGCTTGCAGTCAAATCAAATCAAAGTTTAATTTATAAAGCACAGTAAAAACAACAATAGTTGACCACTGTGCTGTACAATGTCATACTAAAAAAGGTATAAAATAAGTGGTATACACATATGCATATAAACACATATACATGTACACATGCACAAATATACATACATGCGCATATACACACAGTACACACCTATACACAAAAACATGCATAACACAATACATACATAAATATAATAAAGACCGCAATGCAAAAAGAGAGAATAAGTAAATCAGAACACTGATAAAAGGTCTAAAAAGTCTAGAAAGTCTAGGAACAGTTATATGCCTGAGAAAAAAGGTATGTTTTTAGCTTAGATTTAAATTCAGCTTCTGATGAAACTGATCTGAGGGAGACCGGGAGACTGTTCCACAACTTTGGCCCAACAACAGAAAAAACCCCGGTCACCTCGCAGCTTTAATCTAGATCTAGGGACCATCAGTAATTTTTGTTCAGAGGATCTCAGAGATCTAACAGAGGTTTTTTGGGTTCACAAGGTTGCAAAGATAAGTAGGCGGCTGAACCATTCAAAGCTTTAAAAACAAAAAGTAAAATTTTAAAATCAATTCTGTAGAGGACCGGCAACCAGTGCAAAGGAGCGCAGTACAGGGGTAATATGTTCGAACTTGCGAGTACCATTCAAAAGTCTGGCAGCTGCGTTCTGAACCATCTGAAGTCGATTTATATTAGATTGACTAATTCCGACATAGAGAGAATTACAATAATCCAGCCGAGATGACACAAATGCATGGATCACTCTCTCAAACTCAGAAAAGGTTAAAAAAACTCTTGGTTTTAGATAACAATCGTAGTTGGAAAAAACAAGATCTAACTACAGAGTTTATCTGTTTGTCAAATTTGAGTGAGTATTCAAAAATGACACCCAAAGTTTTTTGTAGAGGATCTTTCATTCTTTTTCAATAACAATGACTCTGAATTTTATTCACCGACATCGGGATGTTGTCAGTGAAGTCATGGTACCGAGAGCTGTGGAGAGGATAATGGCATCTGAGAGGAAGATGGTTATGTCTGCAAAGACTGCCTTTGAAGAAAATGCAGGAAAAGATCTAACTAGCCTGATTAGGCGATGTGACGGTATAGCTACAGGAAATGTTAAAGTGTTTTTGTTTTGTTTTTTGTCTCAAAGATGTTATAATCTTTAACAAAATGTTTGACATTATTTGACAAGCATACACATATACGCACATACATGCACACGAAAGACAAGTCTCTTTTAGGAGATTCACTGAATTTTGGTGAATAAGAGGACCTATTTTATTTTGATGCACATATTTGTACATTGGCAGGAAATGTAGCACAATATGGATGTGAAAGCAGTTATAATTAGCCTATGTGACAATAAAATTTGTTTTGGTTAAAATAAACAAATAATTGTGGTAATTAATCGTGATCTCAATATTGATAAAAATAATCGTGATTATCATTTTGGCCATAATCGTGCAGCCCACATGCAACTTTCTTGAATTAAAATCACTAAAAGGCCTTCCTTCCGCTGAAAAAATAGTCCCTGACTGTGAAAAGCTACAGAAGTTACATTATTTCGCCATTAGATGCCGGCAAAGACAAATTTTATGACTGAGTCAGTTAGTAGAGAAGACTTTTATATTGAAAGGACTGAAACTTGTGAACACTCAAACGTATTTTATTATGAATATAGCACTGACCTAAAGGAAAATGCTATATCTACTTCAAATACAGATACACTCGCTTACTCGATCTCTCGCACAATACTCTACTTAATAAGCTTCAATGAACAATATCATTGAGAACAAACATATGTTTACGTTGCTGGGTTAGTGGTTGCCAGGGTGTTGTGTAGGGTGAAGCGGTCATATCCTAGCCTAGAAATCTAGACGCACCCTAGCGGCAGCAAAATGTATTTTGCAGCCAGGGCAGTCTAGCAACTCTCCATAGACCTAGGGTGACTAGATGTCCCGAAAAAATTCGGGACAGTCCCGAAATCTGAGCTGTTGTCCCGAATCCCGAATCCGGCCCTAATTGTCCCGAAAATTATACTTATACAAAATCTTGAATAGAACTTGTATGATAAAACATTAAAAACTGTCCGTGGAGGTTGAGTTTCTTTTTATCTTAGAAAAAAAGAAACAAAAACAGATGCCGCAGCCAAAAGCAGCCAGTGTATTATGATATATGAGCCAGCCCCCGCCGGCCGGCGGCTCATTGGCTGCGGGCTGCGGCATCTTTTTTTGTTATCTTTTATTTCTAAGATACCGAAGGCGCGCGAATTTAGATATGCATTTGTAAGCTAATTTTCATTCATTCGTTTT